>JABCKM010019867.1:28120-224233 GCA_018221805.1 Rugosomyces carneus
TGTATTACGTAAGGGATTTATCAACAGATGATTTTTTAAATTTGCACACTGTATGTTCGTCTCTCTACAGCGCTCGTCATACTCTCTCTGTTTTCGTTCCCGTTTTTCCAAACTTTTCTTACAACCGAATTATCTTCACACGGCAACTCCCCCTGGAGTCCCACCTGGCCTCACAGATCTTGGAAGACGGATTCCTCATAGCTCGGAAAAGCGTCGCAAAAACATCCTTGAGGAAACTAAAGTCCAAGAATATCTCGAACATATTGCGTCTACCAGCCAGGATGTTACCTTGGCCGATATTGAGCGTCACAGACCGTTGAAGCATGCACCGCCAAGTTCATCTAAATACGAGAAGCAGTATAATGCACTCGTAGAAGCCCTAGTTCGGTCATTCAGCTCAGAACAGCTTCGTAAATTTTTGGTCTTGTATCATCTTAGCGCACCACACAAACGTACCAAGTGGGAACTAGCATCGTTGATAATCGAACGTCGATGGAAATGGCCTTCTCTCGAAGCCATCCTAAAAAAGAAAAGGGACTGGTCGGACGTGGTTCAAGAATGTCCGTTATTCCTAGCTCACTGCTATATAAAGCTGATTGCTCCTAGCTTTTCCTTTGGATGCAAAGCAATCCTTTCTGATTCTTGGAAAAGGTTTGTCTTCGTTCTCTTAGCCTCTCAGTCGCAACAATAAAAGTTTTTTTTATAGATGGAGCACACCTTCTTGATTTATCTTCAGAGTTTGATGCACATATCTCGTTTTCCGTAAATCCATTATGTTTGAAAGTGGAAGGGCTGCGAGGGTCAATAGATAACTTTCGACGACACGTCGAAGACTTCAAGGCTGTGAGTGAGATATTACTTACTTACGATAAATCCTGTACTATGAGAGCCTAGGCAATACAAGAAGAGCGGTTTCAACTTCCACCTGGAGGGATCGTAAAACCAGGGTCTTTGCAGCATATATCACGTCTCTCAGGGGTCTTCTTGGAGGATATGGGGCATTTTCTAGTCCGTTGCTTATTTAACCACCTATTACTAGTTCTCACCTCATTTCAAGGTTCGTGTTTCTCATAGAAATGGAGATAGCAGAGCTGTGCACTTTGCGAAGCGACTTATACTTCAGAGGGCTTTTGAGGTTTACCCACTTCGCATATGGTAGCGCAGCATGTTGACGATGCCGGTCTAGGCTACAAAAGAAATAGCCACATTTGTGCATTCGGTACCGATCGGTGCAGCACAGCCGAATGCAACCCTACAACCAACCTATTCCCTCTATCCGTTCTTTCCTTCACATTCTGACTCACGTATCTTTGACATGAGCAACGTATCTCGGATCCGGCGCAGTAGAGATTGGCTTAGCCTCCATTTGGCTCATGGATTGAAGCATTCCAAAAGTATCGCGGAGAAGAATAGCCTGGTGAACATTGATGGGTGAGAATGGTTCAAGGTCACGGCTACATTCTCATATCGCTGTTATAGAACTTCAGTGGACTTGCGCGCGCATCTGGTTGACCAAATAGCTACTTTACGGGGGGGGACAAACTCAAAAGCACGAGTCACTGCATCGTATGTCCTTGTAATCAGAACATATCAACCTTCTTGATATAGCGATTAGATTTGGTCATCACGCGATCGGTTATGATACGTCTAAGAATATCATCCCTCCTCTAAATGGTACTATGGGACTTGGTTCCGTTTTGGACTGGCTCCAAAGTAACAAGGATAATACCGTCTTTATTCCAAGGTTTGTATCTTGTTCTTGTCAATGTCAAACCCTACATTCAGATATTACAGCCTACCTCCACTCTTAATCAATAATTCAGATAACAGGCTTGCGCAACAACATCTAATCCATCGACTTGTTTACCATTCACTTACACCTGATCGAGATACACATGCTCAGCCTCGAGTAATAAGGTTTGAACTTGTTCATGGTCTTCACGCGCTTGCCCCTCCAAACACAGTTGAACAAAAGGGGGGGCTTCGTCTAGATGACGGCTCTAATTTCGTCAATGAGACCGCTGCTCTGGAGTCGAAGTGTTGGATAGAGGCAACTAGGCAATTCAACGTCGCAATGCCAGACCGGTTTGTTCTTGTACCTGTTTGATTATCTTGATTCACGTAGCCCGCTCGTCGTCTCTAGTCCCATCGATGTCCAGTTCCGTGTTTCAGCTGATCGGATGTTATCCCAAGGACAGTGGCCAGAAAACATAGGAATCTACTCTGATGAGTTGGGATTTTTGTTTGTATATCCACATTCTGTCATCGTCAGGAGTACTCAATTCAGCGTCAGTTTGACTAGTTCAACATCAACTTCGCCACCAGCGACTCCTTTAACGATTATGTATGACGGCGTAACGTACAGACTGGAATCATCATCCACAGTTCGTCAGAATTTAGGTCATATTAATTGGACCCTCCTTCCACCCCCTGAAACAATCATCGAGGCAGCCTTCGAGCAGGAGAGTGGACATAGGTCGAAGGTTTGCAAAGTAGGCTCTGCCTTTGTGTGGTGTCTCGCGGTTAACAATGATTATATAGATCATATGTGCAGATATCCAGTCTAATGACTCTTGGGATGCGTTCATCGAAGCGTGCGATATATTTACCTTGTCATCCTACTCTCAGATGGCACAAGACGGAGAACAAACATTTACTTAATGAACTGATGCTAGTGAATGCAAATACTTACCAGACATAAAGCTTGAACTCAAACTCTTTTCCTTTTTTTTTGCGCACGAGCTATTTGTTTTTTTGCTCTCAACTGAACATCAACCGTTAGTAGGCACGGTGACGGCTTGTTAAAATGAGACGAACTTCTTTTTTCATCCTAGCATCAACCATTGTGTAGCGTCCTTTGACACCCCTTGGTCGGCCTTTGATTCCTTTGTGGGCACCTTTTGCCACAACAATCTTAACATCTTTTTTCTTCCTGTGGCTCGATGAGGCCCCTCGCATCAGTTTTTCTATCTGCTGGGCCTTTTCTCGTTCAGTGAGATCCGATGTAGCGTTGAGGCCCTCTGCTTTCTTTAATGCCTTTTCGGCTGTCTGATGGGCCTTATACTTTTTGCGTGCCTTGGCTTCCGCAATTTTCTTGATAGGCCGTGTGTCCAAGGCCCGTTGTTTTTCACGCAGAGCCTTTACTGCTTCTTTTGTTATAGGTAGGTTGGGTTTATAATGATTGGCCTCGTCATCCAGAAACCAATGAGGGAGATTTTCTTTAGAATTCAGAGAATATCGATTGAAACCATCATTAATGAGCTGGGTCTTCGTTGTTCGACGATTAACAAGCTGCTGGGCTATGGTGACTGCTTCGGGAGTGACGAGAGCTGAGCCTGTGTGAAAAAAAAGACAATAAGAACCTTAGGGTTGCTTTGACAAGAAGGAGGCGTACCTTTCTTTTCTGCTTGATTCAGGATATCTTGATCTTTTCCGGTCCACATTTCGGTATCAGAAATGGAATCGTCTCGAGGAGCGACATCGAAATCGTCCTCCTCACTGGCCACGCTACGCTGATCTGTTTCCGTTTCCGATAGACCTTCGATGGACATGTCTTGTTCAAAATCCGTCCCTGCGAAGATACCCTGACTGAACCAAACTTGAGCCGTTGAAGTCGGCTTGTGATATTCGACCACGCGCGTTGGCCGGTTTGGGTCGTCGCTCTCATCGTCATAGTCATCGTCGTTTTCATCTTTAATCTTGTTTGCTTGCATCTTATCCCACCCGCCTTCTTCGTCTTCAGTATCATGGTCGTCCACATTCTGTTCCATTCCTAACCATTCTCCCCGCTCCGTATTTGTTTGTCTTGCTTCCTTCACTTTGAACTTGACATCTCGAGTACGAAGGCGCTCTTGGTATGACTGATAGAGCCCATCCAACTCGGCCTCTAATCCACTGACCCTTCTCCCTATTTCATTGTCCACATCCATTTCTTCGTCATCTTCGTCATCATCATTTGTCTCCTCGTCGCTGCTTTCTCTCATTTTTCCATCGTCGTCAACCAACATGTCTATGCCACCCTTTCTTCTTAGTTCTTTCTCCACCCCGGTGAGGTTGAACATGTCAGCCTGGCCGCCAAGCGACAGATCTTGTTGCTCTAGGCCAATATCCAGTGGCGCCGTCATTTGTAGCTGCATGCGTTGCAAGGTCTTTGCTTTGATCTCGTTGGCCCGTCTTCGGTCACGTTTAGCGCGAGCAGCTGCCTCAGCAGTCAAACGTTCCAACTAATTCCGAGGTTGTGAGGATTTATAGCTGATTTCTTACGGGTAAGCATACCTCCTCTGAGATTTGATCCTCCTCGTTGACATCCTCTGTAATTTTAACATTTTCTGTAAGCTCTTCAGTTTCTCTAGTTTTGTTATCCAACCCAAGCTGATTAAGATTGCTCAGATATCACTATTACGACGATGGGAAAATTTTAGCTCACCTCGGAGCGTAGGACCAACCGCCATTTGAGCAAGGTCTTGAAGTCACCTTTACCAAGAACTTTCAGATCCTCACAATTAGCTTTAACATCATCAGACAAGATGTCCATCTTAAACCACCTGAGGGGAAGGATCAGGGCAAACAACAATAATAAGTCGACTGAACAAACTACTCTTTCTCTTCCTCCGTTATGAAGGTGATTTTGTTAGCCGTCCCTAGAACAGCTATCGGATCTGCTCCGTTCACAAAATCCACTGCGCTAACAGTCCTATGAAGTGTGTAGTCTCCATCAGCATAGCCATCACGGTGTCGGCGCTTTTTGGTTGGTTGGAAGACATTAGCTGAGGCATTCTTTGATAATGTGATTTTGTCAACTGTTGATTGAGCGGTGGTATCAATATCTTTAAAGACATGTCTGGGGTCGAGAAATTTCGGGTCGATAAATTTTGGTGCCAAAAAATCACGACAGACCACGAAGATCTCAGCCGAGACATTCCTCAGGGGATGTAAGATCGAGAATTTAGCTAGAAACCAATACACCAACCTGGAGGACGGGGGTTTTGTCGCTTCCACTTTGCCGAATAGTTGGTTGAACACCCATATGAGATTGTTGTAGTCCACGCTCCGGAAGACTTTCGTCACGAATGTTCCACCCTTCATTAAAAATTCAACAGCAAGTTTCAGACTCATCAAAACCAGTTCCGACTGGCTATAAGCGTCTTGAATCCATGCAGTGCCAACATTCGGCGCACCATCATGTAAGACGAGATCGGCTTTCCAATCTTTTAATTCGTTCCGAATCAGGTTTCGACAACTCGGCGTTGTGATGTCGGTAGCAAAAGTAACGACATTGGGTATAGGTTTAATTGGAACAAGATCGACACCTATAAGAGAGAAGAAGCTGTAGTATTTTAGCACAGACACAGGTATAAACTTACCAATTATAAGGCTATGAGCGGCCATATATTTTCTGGCCACTTGTAACCAGCCACCCGGAGCAGCACAAAGATCTATGGTACATCGTGCGGTTTCTAAGAAGGCAAACTTTTTGTTTAGTTGAATTAATTTAAACGCGGAACGCGCGCGATAACCCTGCTCTCTGCAATGGGCAGACACTTTAGTGGCTGACAGAAAAGTGATGAGAGCACTTACTTAGCTAGTTTATAGTATTTATCAAGCCTGCCCTTCCCAGTCTTTTTCTGGATCTTTCCCATTGTGAGGCTAAGACCGACAAATTTTTGTAAGTTAGAAAGATTGCTGCTTACATAAGGGCATTATAAAAGCTAGTGTATTGCTCGCTTGTTGTGCACGTTATGTCCCATCCAAGTTCTTCTACTCCTCTTCTGCCACAAAGCTTGTCTAGAGCAATATACGGACCCAGCTTTTTATGGAGAGTTGGAGCCATATTTGGTGAGGAGACACAGACTCACGCGTATCAACTCCTTAAATAGCTTCACAAGCCACTGTTGGTATTATCACGGGCGCATTCGGAGGTATGATTCGGAAGAATTGCATTGAACAGAATGCATTATCTCACATGAGCAGCACATGGTCTCAGACATCGACCAGGGATGACCGCGGATAGAATTCATGCCTGGGAGACGGCTTCTCATTACACTGTAACTCCAATACAGCCAAGCAAGCTTCAATCATTTTATGGTTTCCTTGATAGGTATACAATGGCTTGGGGCTCTTTCTTGTGTCCCTGCACCCACAATTCTCGACCCACCGATTTGCTGGCCCCGCAATCATGATCGGCGGACTGATATTTGCTGGAAGTATTATGATACTTACATTGGCTCGAGATTGGTAAGTTTGTTAGATGAAGCAACCTTCTGATGCTTATACTACTTACCCAAGGTTTTGGTGGTTGGGCCCAGTGACTCCGATGGGTGGTACGCTCATGATCGCAGGGTGAATGTTTTTTTTTTGAATAACATTTTACTGGGGACGACCTATTGAACAAGTGGCTAATAGGTACTTGTCGTTGGCCTTTTAACACAGTCTTGTACTACCTTTGGATTATTTTACTAAAGCTTTGAGTTGAATAAATCACGTTCTTAAGTGACGCGACTATATTCACGTGACTGACGCGCATTCGCGTTCAAAGATATAAACAAGGGCAAGCAAGCTTGGTCTCTTGTCGTCTGTTCTCTCGCTCTCGCTCACGATGGCAGCCACGGCCTCAAGCTCAGCGTCAAGCTCGTCCTCCAGGCCACCAAAACGGCGAGCTGTCTCTCGTGATCTTGATTTCTTCACCCCAGCTGCCACCTCGTTCAAGCCTCGCCCTTACACACCACACGCTCTCGCATCACCAGTGCCACTCCAAGCATCCACACTACCTTCAGCTCTTCGCAACTACTCAAAATTATTTGAACTACATGCAACACCCCCTCCCGGAATGGATCCTCTCCCTACAGATCCCAATGCTGTCTTTATACGCCCTCCCTTTACCGACTTTCCCGGCTCTGCTTTGTACCCAGATGGCCTATCATATCAGCTAATGGCTGAAAATCCTGAATGGTTTCTTGTTGCAGATGCCTTTATTTCCCCTAATAATCGTAACTCAAGCGCCATACCTTATCCTCCACACCTTGAACCCCCTCGTGGCTGGTGTCCCGCAAAAAAGAAAGATCTAAAAGACAGGGGAGAAGAAGGCTGGCCTGAAGGAGAGGAGCCGAGGCTTAGATGCACTTTTTGTAGAAGAACATATGCAGGCGTAAACGCAAAAAGTATGTGGAGACGACACGTTTTTGAGAAGCACAAGATCGCCATGGCAAATCGACGCGACAACAATAACGACCGCCCTCGCGGCCGTGGAGCAAATAGTAAATCCTCACTATATGCAAGATTTACCTTTGACTCACAATTCTGCCTGCAGAAGAGAACAAACCGCCTTCGGGACTTAACCAGCTTGAATCTCATGATAATCTCCTGAAAATAGATATCGCTCCTCAAACCGACTCCTGTAGTGTTCCACACATGTCCAAGTTTCGCTCACTTCTCCCCGCGGTGGAAGAAATCAAACGCAAAGTTAACAAAGAGAGGATATCTGCACTAAACCTTGAACCCCATCCACATCACGATGTAACAGAACCGAACACCCTTTCAGAGTCGCATGTCTCCCCGCCTAGCCCTCCTCTTACTCCCCCGCTACTATTCAACCCGGATAATATTTCACACGATAGCGATTCAAATGTAGCTATTTCCCCCCCACTTGCGATACCAACCGTTCCACCTTCTCCATATGATCCCCTATTGACACCTTCATTCAGACATTCCCCGCCCCGGCTCCCATCTGATCAACCATGGCGGTTCCCTAGCCCCAGCCACCCTTTGCATTCACGATCTCGCGAGTTATCTCTTAGCATGCTAATTCGGGAGTTGAATAGCCCGCTTCACAAAGGCTCGCCGGTCATAGTCACAAGCCCCTCTCTCGTGCAGGCTTCCCCCGTGCCCAGCCCTTGTGCTCCTGCGAATCCCAAACGAGCTTTTTTCGAGTTGGATACACCAGAGAGCCTTGAAAAGGTGTCCAGACCATCCCCTCATAACAGTCACTTCAAATGCACACGTTACATCCAGGAGTCGCCGCTGCAGCGCAACCTTAAGTCGGTGGCTCGACGCCATAAGCATACAGATTCTGAAGCTAGCGATGACTGGCTTTCGGGAGTCTCTCTAACATCGGGTGCCATCATGGCCGGTTCAGGCGAGTTGTTACCCGCTGCTGATCCTTTCAACATCTACTCTCCGTGGGTGCCAGCCAATGACCCATCACCAGAGCAACATAGAACCATTACCACAACTATTGGAGCTGACAGCCCCGTCTTACGTAACGGTACGCTGCCTACTGGCGTCGGCCTTGGAATTGGTCTACTAGGACCTTTCACATTTGTTGAGTGCGACGCCCGTCAGGATGTTAACGATGGCGATTTTGAAGGGCTACTGCTCAAAACGCCGGACAACCGAATGGACAACGCTGTGCCTTTGGATGTTACAGCTACAGATGGCAGCGGTGCATGCGCGAGGACACCGCCCCTGAAGAAGAGGAGAACTATGATAGAGGACTATAAGTGAATGTGCTACACAAGTTAGCCATCTATTGCTATTTTATGTACCGCTGTGAGGACCCTGTTATCTGGTTCATCATCTCTTAATAGTTTTCAATATGTACTTGTCTTGTATTTTGTTTTTGTTTTTATGCAGTGAATTGTACACGAAACGATTTGACAGATGGACAACAACAAAGATGATCAGACAAACAGCGTGGGAGTTTGCGTCGAATTTGGAATAGAAACGACGACGACCACAGCATACTTATAAACGTTGAGCCTCTCCGTCCTACCGCCCCTTTCACGTTTCAGTCTCTAGATTCCTCTATATAGGTATGTTCCAGCTCATCAATCACACATCACACCTGCCATCGTCCATTCTATTGACCCAACTTGCGTTTCACATGGACTCAGGATTCCGATAAACGATACGACTTCAGGTTCTTCCTTACGACCAAACTTTAAGACTTTCTAGAAGTATTCCCGGAACAGAATGCAGGCCATCAAATGTTTGTTTACTTTCTACTCATCATGCCTCCCTATTGACTGATAGTGATTCATAGGTGTTGTTGTAGGAGATGGCGCCGTCGGAAAGGTGCCCAAGACATCATTGACCCAAAAACTACCTCACTCAAGCGTAGTTTTATAGACATGTTTGCTTATTTCCTACACAACTAATGCCTTTCCTGTGAGTTACGCTTATCGCACAAGCAGCATTTTACTCACCATTAGCTAGGGAGAATACATTCCAACTGGTACCCTTGGCTTCACGTGGTGATCTTCGGTCTACCTACTCATACCTTTTTTAAAAACAGTTTTTGATAACTATTCCGCGAATGTAATGGTGGATGGGAAGACTATTTCGCTAGGGCTGTGGGACACTGCTGGACAAGAGGACTATGACAGACTTCGACCACTCTCATATCCTCAAACTGACGTATTTTTAATTTGCTTCTCACTCGTCAGCCCTCCTAGCTTTGAGAATGTTAGGACCAAGGTGGGTTGAGTGCATTGACGAACCCCAATCACACTAACCGTGTTAAATAGTGGTACCCTGAAATTTCGCATCATGCACCGTCGACTTCAATTGTTTTAGTGGGTACAAAACTCGATCTGCGTGAAGATCCGGCGACGATTGAGAAGCTCAGAGACCGGTCAGTCGCTTTGAATACTCCGACTTTCGAAAACTGAATAAAAGTTATCATCAGTCGCATGGCACCTATTCCCTTCTCTTCTGGAGCACAGATGTGCAAGGAAATCGGAGCTGTGAAATATCTTGAATGCTCAGCATTGACACAGAAAGGCCTCAAGACTGTGTTTGATGAAGCAATTCGCGCTGTTTGTAGGTGAAATGACCATGTCTCCCGAATTTGAGCTCATGAGACAACAGTAAACCCCCCAATCCCACCGAAGAAGGTCAATAGAAGCAAGTGCATCATTGCATGAGGGATATTTTACGTTGTTGAATACTCCATTTGCGGTCGCAGATTGCGCCGCATTATTTTATCATGCCATATACGTTCGCGCCTGAACTTCATGATTCGATACTATGCTTTTTATTTTTTCGATGAACCCCTTTTAACGATTTATCCATACCTCACGTGCGATCTGAGATGTGTTGTGCTGTGTCAAATTTCCACAAACCATCAATCGTTTCGGTTCCTTGTCCCAGTATCCCACCCTCTTTTCGTTTTATGTCCCATACCTGCCTTGTAATATTCTAAATAATCCCCTGTTTCCCCTACTCTGTGCATTTTTGTTAATTTATAAACCAGTGGCATGAGAGCCCGCGTTCCGTCAACCGCAACACATCCCGTATGTCCCCTCCTTAGCAGCATCTCTACATCTTGTTTCACTAACCCAGCACAGTAATGGACCACCTTCACCCAGGAGACTTCCGGCACCCTCACGGGTCAGGTCATAATCATGCTCCTTCACAGGACACCAATGCTTCTGGTATAGCAGAAAGCACTGTAAGCTATGGCTCTCTTTCCCAGTTCCCCCAACCTCCTGCCTCGATTCCTACCACCCCCATCCGCTCAGGGTTTAATACTCCTTCCCCAAGTCGTAGCACTTTCAGCATGTCTACAGCTCCTCTGGTCCCGAATAGGCGACCGCTCCCCATTCCAAGTTCATCCGGACGTCCGTATCAATTTCCACTCAAGAACAAATTTAATGCATCAAATACTTCTGCTCACTCGAATCAGTCTGGAATATCCAAGTCAAATACATCTGGTTCCATTCAACATTCTAATGTATCTCCCTATGACTGGCATGATGGTGCATCAGGCATTGGTATAGATGCAACAGAAGATCGGCTCCTTTCCACTTCTTTTATCACGTCCCTCCTTCAGGAGAGCTCTGGAAGTCATGTGGACAATCACAAATCCCGTGGTAGTGATGCAATTAGCGGATTTTCCGAGATGACATACCCTCCTCAGGCGTCAGACCTGGACACCAATCATTCGTCAAAGAACCATTTACTCAATAAAGCTCATGCTAGACAGCCTCCTCCAAGTGCTTTTATTCCGGTGCGTGAGTCGCCGAGTCGCCTTTCAGGCGATTCGGAGACTCTTTATTCTTCAAGAGACCATGGCGCTTCATTAGTGAGGAAGGCAAGTGTTTCTGGACCTATACAAGGAGCATCTGTTGTTGGTGTCGCACCCGCCACACTTCACAACATTTCCTCCAGCCATTATCCCTATGCCGATGTTGATGGTGCTTTGTATCCCGATGGCCAACGCCCCCTACTTCACGATGAAGCCGCCCGTACAAGGCTGCGTAGATTTCCCATGCCGAACTTCTCCACGCCACAAACTCGAGATTCCATGCATTCTTCCAAGAGCGCGGTGTCCTCTTTAATTCGTCGGCTATCATCACACCCGTCGATTCAACGCGTTCTTGCATGGAGGAGGGTAAAGCCCTTACCTCCGGTGCCCTTGATTGCCCATATCCCTATCTCTGCTGAGATAGAGTATCGAAGAGCAGATGATGTGAAATCCCTTCCTGACCTCGTAAATCGTGCAGAAACACTTCAAGGTTATCTTGATAAAGGGGATCATCCTCATCAAAGTCTTTCGTCGTTTTACGCCCATCAAAGAAGAAATTTGGAATTATCATCTGGCAATACTGACGCCGATGACTTGCCCCCTGCTCCACCTACTGCCCTGCAAAATAGTCACTTCTCCACCAACTCAATCGCGTCCCGCCCGAAACAAGCAAATCTTCTCGCTAGGAAGGTGCCCATGCTACCCAAAAGCCGACGCTCTCGAGTTCTGTTGGGTGTTTGCTTTGTAGTGTGCCTTGCTGCGATAGCTGTTGCCATTGGTGTTAGTGTCACCCGGAAACAGGAAGCCCATCCAGTTTGTCAAGGTGGTTTGATTGGAGCTGCCTGCAATCTCAGTGAGTGGCATTTGTCTTGAGCGGTTTCACAGTTTCAACAACACTCAATCTTACAGATTCCACATGCGTTTGCACCTCCTCTTCGCAAGAACAATGTAATGGGCTTGCTCAAAATATTGTTGATCTAGTCCCATCCCTGCAGCAATATTTTTCTACAAATATGACGAAAACCGCAATCTATCAGAGCATCTGGCTTGCACAGGGCACGACGCCAGGCAGCTGTACCTCGCAGTCACTTTTAGTTGATGTTGCCCCAGCCCTTACTACTCAAATATCGCAAAACCACACACTGTGGGCCCAAACTGCATTACTCTGGAACTTGATCGAATCCCAAGACTTAGAGGCCACAGCATCTCTTCAACAATTCATACAGAATGCTCCGTGGAAATCACTCGACTCAGGTGGTGATCTATCGTCTTTTACAACAACAGTGTCAGGGTACACCTTCAATCTAGCAACAAGACAAGTTCAACAACCGAATGTGACCTTTGCAAATTCAGGGCAGCCCACCGCTGAACTGCTATCGAAGGTTGGACCAGTCGCTCATTCTGCCTTGGATCGAATGTACACCTTCGCTACAGGCAGGAATTTATTTCAGTCTTATCTCTTTCTTTGACTTACGAGTTACGACACATTCTATAGCTTCTTCGACGCAACAGCGAAAAGCCTTGGAGATCCACTGGACCAACGTCCTTCAGCAGGATCGAAACTCCTTGTCAACATTTCTTGCGGCCCTCAGTGTCTCTCCAGTCCTTCTACCCTTTGATGCGACCCTCTCGCAACTACCCCAGTCCGTCAGTCAGCTACTGACCCCTTCAACCACATCACCTTTTCCGCCACCGCTTGCATGCTATCCTGGACTAAATTCAAACCGGCAACAGCAAGTCGATGCGATCGAAAGTGGCGTGTTCGGCTTACCACCTTCATCGCCCCAAAGCAAGTTTGACATAAATTGCTTCCCTGAGCGACCTGTCTATGGTGTACTAGATGTCTTGCGGCTCCGTTTACCTTTTCTCGACTCACAGTCGGGGATTCCTAGGCAAGCTGCTGTCTTGAAGCGGGAGGTCATCCCACGCATTGTTGTGCGAAATGGAGTGATGCTCAGTACATTAACTGGGCCTTCGAACGTGACGGCCATCACTGAGGAACAAACCGACCCTCGTCGGTATGGAACTCTACGTCAATACAATCATATCGCTCTGCGGTACCTTTCATCTTTCCAGAATGTGACCATCGCAACCGCTGTCGTAAACTATGTCTTGGCCTCTGCAACCTCCCAAGCGCTTCCCCCATCAGAATCAAGCACTCTCTACCAATCCTTAGCCTCTGTTCCGATAATAGAGGTGGCGGTTTTTGGAAGAATAACTCCTGAGGATATCAGTTCGGCAGTGTCCCCCTTTACGACGTTAGATGGCTCCCTTTTTTTTGGTTCCGATGCCGGGACCTCGCTACGTAACTGGGCTATTACGGGTTGTAGAAGCAGTATTGCATGGACGGAATCGTCGGTTTCACCTCTAATTGTTCGAGATAGTGACTTTTCGGACCCAACGTTCAACCAGACCTGGGCAAGTGTGTCGACCGCGCTGAAGAACAACATTAGAAATGTTGGCCTTGTTAACATCACTGATACTTTTAAAATCACTAACAAATTCACCTCTACATGATATTTTCATACTTTGACTGACTATGTACATCACGGACCGTTGGATCTCTTTTTCTATATATACATATCTATTCGTTATCACACATAGCAGGCACTAACTTACTTCTCATGCAATAACGTGCTTCATTACCAATTCCAATTGAGACCACGTGCCGTTTCGATCGCCCTTCGTTGCGAATTCATTCATTGTAGCCTTTTTTTCCCGTTTCACTCTGTTCCAAGTATTAGCTCTTTGCACTAATGCCCAGGATATCGTCATCTGGTAACCGTGGCTCATCCTCAGATCCCCTTGCTATAGGTTCCCATCCAAATGTACTTAAACGAAACCAAGTATACTACTCTTTCAGCTCCCACTCCGTATTTTTCTAACATCACATCCTTCCTATAGGCTTGCCATCAGGTGCGTTGACCTCTACTTGGTTTTCTGTAGTCAACTCATAGTGACCCCAAGTGTCGCCGGAGAAAATTGGTACGTGTACTTCTTGCATATCTGCTCAAATTGGTCTTACAACATCTCACGCAGAAATGGTACAGCGATATACACCCCCCTCTATAACTAGTTACTCACAGACTCTCTCAGTGACGCCAAGAGGCCCTGCTCAACCTGCGTTCGCTCGCACGCCCACGCTGTAGCTCATGCCCCCCCTGGCACTACCCTTCCACCTAGACCGGAGTGCACGTTTGATGACAGTCTGTGTACCCTCACGCATGAAACCTCCCACGAATTCACACCACTTTCAGTTGCAGAGACCAGTACAGCTGTTGCCGATGGGCCTAAAAGCAAGTACGAAAAATTGGAAAACCGGATAAGTGCGCTCACGAGACTTCATTGGTATTCTGATGGTTGAAGAGCTTGCGAGTAATCTAGCCGAACTTGAAGGATTGCTTGCACAAAAAAACGCCGAAGTAGCAGCCGCAGCACGGGGATTAACTTCCACGATGCCTAGTCTTCCTTCAACGGATTCAAGCTTGAATTCGCTGCCCATTAAATCAAATGCCCCCCTAGTAGAGTATAATGCTTATACCTCGACTCATACCCACAACCCTGGCTCATCACAAGATCCCAACCGTCAAAATGTCAGCCAGGCCTCTCTTCGAGACCAGCCCTCCTTTCAACAACAAGCTGTCATGTGGCCAAACTGGCCAGCTAACCTTCCTGGACCTGAACTTCTTCGACATCTGTAAAGCGCAGTGATACTCTGTCTATTATTTGCTGACGTTATTATAGGGTTGAAGTTTTTTTCGTGTTTCATCCACACGCCAGCCGATTATTCCATGGTCCAAGCTTCATGAGCTCGTTGTCTTTATCTCCGAATCATCCGAAATTCCCTTCGCCTCCTGTGCTCCATGCCATTTGTGCAATCGGGAGCCTATATACTGCCATGGTCACTTCCCCTCCATTGCCAGACTTCCGAGAAACCCCCCCAGGTGGTTCATGTTTTACAACCTCACTACTCCATGCTCAATAATACCATCAAGATGAAATTTTCACAGCCAGGCAACGCCTCAGGGAACAACGCGCTGACTCCTTTGCGGAGCAACAAGCACAATATGCTCGCGAAACCGCAGAACATCTCAATTCTCTTGGGGAAGATCTTTTCCAAGTTTTGCAAGGTATGTTATCCCAATCCATATCCATACGAGTGCGGCTGAAACATTCGTAGCCAACATAATTCTGTCTTGGTTTTATTGGTCACATTCAAGGTGATAGTCCTTATTCTCTTTGTTTATCTCGTCTCTAATCATGGGATCTATCAGATGGGCTGATGTAAGAACATATTTCTCCTTGGATTGGCTGCTTTACATATCTAGTATGAGCTAGGTGTTCTTATATTCCGCTCACTCCGTGCGACTGGCAATCCCACTGGGACTAAATGTGTGTCCGCCTTTCTATTCAATATCTAACTTGGATGGACCTCCGTCTATTCTACCCCCTGCTCGAAACGTTGTGGAAGACGAAATGAGACGAAATGCTTTCTGGCTGGCTTACGCAACTGAACGTCAGCACGGTTGCAGTAATGGATTTTCCCTCAGCATTGACGACCAGGATGTCTCCCAGCTATTACCTGTTCGGGGCAAAGAATTTGAAAATGGCGCAAGTACCCAAGTTATAGCCATTGTAGCATTGTCTAATTCTTTCTTACAGATTTTGGTAACACCCCAAGATCGTCAATGGGCCCATACGAAAGACCTGCTCCTTGTTCATCCCGAAGAACAAACGGACTCTTTCATTTTGTATATCAAAGGAACAATTTTACTCTGTGGGTTCATCGGACCAGGTCCTGATCCAGTACTAATCCCACTTCAGCTCGAGTAAAGACGTTCAATCTACGCTTCCGGGCACGTCATTATGTCGGGGACGCTGCAGTCGCTAGCCAGTTGAACGATGGGCTTGGACCTTCGGAATCTGTTGATCCACGAGGGTCGCCCGCTTTTCTTGAACTTGACCACATTGTCTCATCTTTCCGGGCATCATTTCCAGCTCATCTTAGGAATCCCATTGTCGACAGCATTGTTGATAGCCATCTTTATACTACTTTTCTGATGCCACATGTGTAAGTGCCCTAATCTTAAATGAAATTGTGCCAATGTTAAAATATATGTAGTGCCATGATAGTGCTTCATGACCCACATGCAGATGTCCAACAATCTGGCTGCATATCTGCTCTCAAGATTCTTACTGCGGCAAGAGCCATACTTGACTTAATCTATAGTGTATGGTCTACGAGCTTCGATATTAGCCTCTTGGATTCATTTTGCTCGGTATTTGGGTCCACTGTCTGTTTAACATAGATGTCTGATCTTTTTTTTCGCAGTTTGGTTGGTATGCAGCTGGTAGAGTCCTTGTGCGGTTTCTTCAAGCTGCGCTGGATGCCAAAAGCGTAGACCAGGTATCAACTCTACGCTGTGAACTTGATTTTGTGCAGTGAGTACTGCCAAAAAGAGATGGACAAGTAGATATGACATGACCATATTCCCAGATCGGCAATTGCAAAAGTCGGCCAGCGAATCCCTTTGGCATTTCGTTTTGCCAGAATTCTTGAAGATATCGTGTACAAGAAGTGCGGTCTACCACCTGGAACTGTTGGCAAGCCCTCTTTTCATCCATTCGAAACACCGGTAGCACAAGCAATGCCTCCACAAAATTGTCATCAGGATCCACCCGCCACTATTCATGAAAGTTTGCCTGAACCAGGACCTTATCTGTCTCCTATTTAAATTGTAACGCATGATTTTTACTGTATTAGCTGTGATGACCTGTGTTTTTTGTATCAGTACCTAAGATAATGTATCGTACCAGTAGCCAGATTATCGTTGGCCTGGCAAGCACTAGTTAGTACAGGCGAATTCAGTGACGCATTCATGTGGCCATCACTCATCATCATCGCCGAATGCTATATCTGATTGCAAATCTGCTAAGCATGCTCACAGTGGCTTTTCTCGGTCCACCCGGAACCTATACTCATGAGGTGCAGTGCATAACTATATTTTGTCACTATTTCCGAGTCTTACATTAGCGTCCAGGCCGCACGTCAAGTGTTTGGAGCCGAGGTTGCATACGAAGAAAAAAATTCCATAAAAGGTTCTAATCAACTCTTTGACAAGAATATGAACTGATTTGGGTTCTAGCTATTTTCGATGCTCTTCCTTCTACTGCCCATGTGGGGGTTGTGCCCCAGGAAAATTCGATTTACGGAAACGTAATTGAAACATACGACAGTCTCCGAACATCAGGGTTCATATGCGGAGAAATCACACTGGAGGTACAGCATTGTTTAGTTGGGAGACCTGGAATTCAACTTGGTGAAGTGAAAACCGTCTTTAGCCACGAACAGGTTAATTTCTACTAAAGGGTTGAAACATATTGAATAGGTCTGACTTATGAATTAGGCTTTAGGCCAGTGCAGCAACTTCCTGAATAATCAACTCCCTTCAGCTACACTCGTGAAGACAACATCAACAGCGACAGGCGCCCAGGCAGTTCTTGATAGCTCGTCGGATTGCGTCGCGATCTGTTCCAAAAGTTGTGGTAATTTATTCGGACTCTCGGTGCTACAAGAGGGCATCCAAAATAAGGCTGGTCCGTATTGTGCCTCGTCGTTTTTTCGTCATTATTAAATGGTGTTTCAGAAAATTTTACGCGTTTTTATATAATAACGCATAATCATGAGGCTACGCCGCCTTGCTTCCCAACGAGGTGTCAAGAAAATCGAGCACTCGTGCGGATATCAAGTAGAGCGCCAACAGCTCCAATATCCCGGCTATTAGTGGCGTTACAACTAATTTTTATGCGTATCGATCGTCGACCATCCGCTCAAACCTCCAGCTCTCACGATGTTTATTTCGTTGAACTAGCGCGCAATGCCTCGGCAGAACCAGCTATCCAATGGACGGAGGAAGTGAGTAGAGCCGTGTATCGTGTCAAAGAAGCTGGTGGCAATGCCCAGCTCATAGGTCTATGGTGATAAAAAAAATGACACCACTCATGAAGGCACTTCAGCGTGATCATATGTTTTTGGCCTCGTAATAATTTACAAGGGGTATACGATGATGAGATGATGGTTCAAAAAGTCTATAATAGAATAGCAGTCTGGTGTATCAGCGATCGAGCAGTGGTAGAGCGAGGGGTAATTTGACATCTAAATGGTTTTGGATGACTTTCAGGTTGTCAGTTTTTGTACGGCTCTTCCTGGGTAAAGAGGTAAAGAGAACTCCTACCTCAAGAGATGAGGCGTGTATTCAGCCTCTGGCTCGATAACCCGACCATTTTCGTCCACAGCCTTGGAGACGTGGTACACGGTTAAAATGGATGCAACTATAATCCACATGGCATCAAAAGCGAACCATCGACCAGGGCACATCCTAGCGTATATAGAACCGGCCCAGTTAGTTAGAACTCAAGGCTACAGCTGAAACGTCTCACCTGCGGCCAAAGCCGAAAGCTGGATCAGGTAGCGGATTAATGCCTGTGGTCGATTGACCTTGATCTAGGAATCGCTCCGGGTTAAAAGTCATTGGGTCTGGATAAACTTCTGGATCGTGCAGGATAGCCCACACGTTTGGGAGGACGGTCGTACCCTTGGGAATCCGATACCCTGAGTATTCGTCCGTTTCAGAGGCATAGTGCGCCAATCCCAGCGGCGTAACAGGATTCCATCTCAAAAGCTGTGATAGTCAGAGCTCGCAAGGGCGAGTTTCAGGAAACTTACAAACCTCATAACACAGGCTTTTCTGTGACAGTGTCAGAAGGAGGTAATAGGGTTGATAGAATACTCACAATGAATGGAAGCTGAGGCTTGTCGCTGAAATCGGGCAACCGGCCAGTTAAAACCGTATCTAGTTCCTGTTGGGCCCTCGTTTGGACGTCCGGATACATGATTGCAACTAGAAAAAATGATAATACGGCAGACACAAACGTGTCAGAGCCCGCTTTCGAGGTGATATCTGTGAATGGTCCATTTCACCCAAGTCCAGCTGACCTACCGGCATACGCAGTGGCAGCTACATTCTTGATAACATCTTCGTCCTCGCAGACGAAGCCTGAAGCACGCTTTTCTAATTCCAGTGAGACCAGACACGTCGTAGGAGTGCCTTGCTTCTGTTAACATTCGTCATTGGAGAGTAAAATAAAGTAAAGACAGAGAATGTCACTTTCCATCTGATTTTTTACCATGTCATAAGGCCTGTTCAACATATCACTTGTGTGTTTACGCCATTCAGAAGCCTGCCTTTTAAACGACGCGAACGGAAACCAAGCGGGCAAATGCTTCAAAATTGGAATGTAATCCTGCAGAAATAAGCCGAAAATTCTGCCAGAAAGTGAGCATAGTCTTACAACAAGATATGTGCCAAAGATCCCCGCTGTGGCCAGACTTAGCATAGCTCTATCGGCGAGAGCAACATAGTCATCGCCGCCTTCTGCAATCTGATGGCCGTATGTTACATTCAATATGATAGAAGCTGCGACTCTTGTTGATGTTTTATATCAGCTGAGATGATACAAACGCAAAAGATGATAACGCGAGGGATTACCTTCTACAATGATAACGAAATTTTTCGGGATCATGGAGAAGATTTCGAAGGAGAGTATGCGTCTCTTTAATTTGTAGGGGATGGTAAACGGATGTATCGCTAGGTCGAAAATAGGAATGAAATAAAGTTCTATGACGCTAGCATTTCGTGAATGCTTCAATCCGGCATAAAAAAGACATTTATCAGGCGTGACTTACTTTCCAACGGTTCCCATATCTCATGGCGGAAAATAGCCAGTCCCAACCAATCCTTGTTTAGACAAGATTTCTTTTAGAAAGTGTATTAGCAGTAACATATGAATTAGGCGCACAGCTCTACGACCATAGTCCTAATTGGACGAGAGGAGTAGTTAGTTCCACGCTTTTCCAATAACTCGGAAGCAGCTTTGGCTGTATTCAATATGAGAATGGGGTTACCAAAAATATGAACGTAAATGATGTCGCCTGAAGCAACTTTAATTGCAAGCCAAAATCAACCGTTAAAAAAGGCGCACCATAGATTTCTTTCCACATCGCATAGGTGCGCCATTGATATTGTTTTGGTAAAGAAATCTTGCCCAGCCAAGAAGGTTTGGGGCCAGGGGGAAGTGGCAAGTGGCTATAACGGCCACGGGCCCTCAGAAACCGAGACACACAGATAGCACTGAGACTGGTGGCAAGCACAAGAAGCATGCGAGGCCAGACGTCTGCCAACATGTCGGCGACAAACAGCGAGCTGGGGCATAAGTATAAGCAATTGAATACTTATGTTGGATGCTTATGTAATCCTCATGAAAACAAAATACTCCCGAAGTCGCTTCATAAGTTATAACTAATGACGACCGCTAATCCACTTGTAGGGCCCTCCGCTCTCAGAGACATCATCAATCCCCAGTTCTATCAGAACAAACTCGCTATTGAAGATTACATTAAGTCTGAGCTTGGATTAAAACTTGACCAAGGTAAGTTATAATTGATTATAAGCAAGCCGTTTCGTTCATCGCCACCCGTACAGATGACCAGATTTGTCGCTTGGCTTTAACACCTACTGGTTGCCCACTCGGCCCCCTTCACTGTCCTCTACGACATACTAATCCCTCTCCTCAAAATTTTCAACCGTCGAAACCGCCGCCAACACACCCGCGTGAACGAGAACGCTTGTCAACCGTTTGTAAACATTGGTTACGAGGCTTATGCAAGAAAGGCGATGCTTGCGAGTTCCTTCACGAATACAACTTGCGACGGATGCCCGAATGTTGGTGGTATGCCAAGTATGGTTATTGTTCTGCTGGGGACGAATGTCTATACGCTCATCCAAAAGAGCGGAAAGTAGAGTGTCCCGATTACAACAGAGGATTTTGTAAATTAGGTGTGTCCTCTAAATTTTCTATCCAACAATACGCCTCCATTAATCAACTAGGACCGGCATGTCCTCGGAAACATGTCCGCAAGGTTGCATGTCAACTCTTTTTGACTGGATTCTGCCCACTTGGACCAGACTGTTCAAGGGGCCAGTGGGTCTACTTTTCTAAGTTCTCATTCACCTATCTCATTCTTTAAATCCTAGTCCTAAGCCTGGCCTTCCTCCGCCAAAGGCTTACGAGCCCCCCTCTCCGCCATCTACTCGCGAGTTAGGACCCCCTCCACCAGGTTACGGGAGATATGCGGACTTTGATCGTGGATTTGGAAATAGCACCACTCCTCATGGCGGGACTGCAGCCGGGCCTCCTGGGCCCCAAAGAAGAAACTTGGATGACGTTCTCTGTTTCAAGGTATTGTTTTTCCAATCATGCAGAAGAACACAAGCTCATTTTGCACCACTCAGTGTGGAGAGAAGGGGCATTATGCAAATCACTGTCGCAATCGAAATGTCCCGGGAAATCGCGGTGGAAACGAACGGATAAGGAGATACGACGAGTAGACTGCATATAGTGTACAATATATTGTGATAAAATTACATTAAGATTTGCATTATTAATAACTTATAACACCTTGATAAACTCCGACATCCATTAACAATCGTAATACAGTACTGTTTAAACACATTCCCTTTCGAACATACTGCAACATGGTATGGCAGAAAACGTTTACCTTGTCCCAAAGGGCCAAAGGCTGCCACTTGGTTACAACTGAGGTCCTAACCCAGATCCGATCTGGCCTTGAAGGTGTTGAGGTATGTATCTTCTTGTTAACCCTTACTCCCAGCATTTCATCCGTGTTGGAAGGCGGGCATGCTGTTCCTCTTCATGTTAGTGCAAGCGAGTTACCAAGATGTACTGAAGACGAAATACGTTCCACAGACAACATACGTCTGCCGCCCTCACTGTCAACGAAAATTATGATAGCGGTATGGCACTTATCGCGTGTTGAGCGGGTACGACTAACAATCGCTTTAGATGTCCGCCGAGGTATCTTGATTCACGAAGACTCCGCTCGAGGTTTCCTCTTATCATTGAGTCTACTGCTAGATATGAACATGGCTCTCGATACCATCGTACCCGAAAGTCTTAACTGGAGACATACAGATGAAGGGCCAGAGTGAGCATCAACTACATTGCTGTGTATGGTACTAGCTGTGATTCACACTTTGTAGTGACTCGTAAGTTGATTCGCTTCCGTTCTTTTTTCTTTTGCAAAGCAAACACCACTAGTGTCTCGCACACGAAAGCATCCATAATCGGGAGCAGCATCTCCGTTCCTATCACCAACGGTAAACTGAATCTAGGCACCTGGCAAGGCCAGTCCCGCATAATTTACCACCAACAGTATAGATTCTCACTGGCATTATAAAGGTATATATCTCACAGAGTTCAGGCACATGCCTCACTCAAGGACTGTTGTTGCGACCATACTGTGTGCTATCGTTTTTCAAGTCTGATAGTAACCATGTGCTGAATCACGCGCATGCAGAGCTTGAAAATGTCACAGCTTGAACTCTTCCGACGGAAACAAGAAAAATCCGAGAGTTTGACAACTATGCTATGCCTTAGGAGTGAGCATGACGTCCTGTCATCCAACGTGCCGGACCATAGATATCAGATCGTGGCTAAACATTCCTTATTTTTAAAGTTCAAGCAATGGGTTCAGCGTAAGTATAATACTAGTAATGTATTTTACTTACAAACGAAGTGATCTTTCAAACTGTTTTGATATAATTAAGCTAAAGCCACGTGCTCAAGAAATCATATCATAGCAACTGCCAGTGACGGGAGAAGAAGTGCCATCGCACTCAGCCTCTCTCGGTCTCTGTCCGAGAAGCCCACCGTCCCAGAAGCTTTATATTTCGTCGGGTCTTCACTTCCAAACTATTCCATAGCCTAACTCACCCAGCTACAACCAAAGGTTTATGCCGAAGACTCCAAGCACCAGCACAAACCGTCCAGCACTTCGCAGAAACCAGGTAGAGTCTATCGTTCAATGTTCATCTCAGAAGGTTCACTATTACAGGCATGCCGATCTTGTCGTAAGAGGAAGCTCGTACGGTTCTCCTTGGTTCATGGCTTTGCGGACTTGTATACCTAGTTCTTAGAAATGTGATGCCGCTCGACCTCACTGTGGAACATGCGTCAAGTAAGACTTGTCGCCCTGATGATTCGTTCATTCGAGCTTACTGATCCACAAGACAATGGCAAGCGTTGATAAGTGTTCCTGCTCCAGTGGGATACGCGTGAGTCCTTTTCTGTCGATCTCGACTGTCAACTACATCTATGATTTGGACAGCCATCCCACGGAGCCTCAATGCTCCTACGATCCCGTCGAGGGCCTGACACTTGCTCCTGACACGGACCCCTTAGAAAAAATCAAGCAGTTGGAGGAACAAATAAGTATTATCCAGGTCCTTTTCATGCTTCTCTCCAATCCACTCATGCATGCTCTTCTGAATTAGCTCATCTCAAAAATCGGCTTTATGAACAGGATGCTGCTTCGCGATCTCTTTCTCCTAACCAGCACTCTAGTCAGCTCTTTTCGCACTCGATGTCTCCCCCTTCAGCTAGTTCTCGTCAGCTTTCCAATATCTCGGGAATTTCTTTACCACATGCGTCTTTGTCAATGATGAACCTGACCTCTTCCGAGAGCCCAGAGCTTCGTTTTCGCAGCCAGAGTCGAACACCAGAGAATCTCCTTAATAATAAACAGTCTGGACAGACCATGGACCCATTTATGGACTTGTTGTTTCTGGGCTGGAACTCCGACTTACCGGATCCTGCCACGCTCAATCATTAGTAGGTTATTTATAACGGCAAAACGACTACGATGGTGTTAATATTCTCTCAGTATAGACATATTTTTTAAATGTGACCCCTGTGGATCAAGAGTGCTACACAGACCTTCCTTCTTAGCATCTATGCACCTTCCGCCGAGGGATCCGGGATTTCCTCACTCTGCTATTTTGCACGCAATAGTTAGCAACTCTTTCTACCCGACTACCCGACAGAGCTTTCTCACTAATCGCAACTCAAGTGTGCTGCAGCGTCGCGTTGGTCTCCGCAGAATGTCGTTACGCTTCCTGATGGCAGCCGGCGAGATCAGTTTGCAGAGTTCCATGCAAGCAAAACCCGACAATATATCGATAAAACAATGGCAAGTGGTGAAGATATTTTCTCAGTGATGCAGGCGTGCATCTTGTTGTCGTGGTATTTTTATCAGGAAGGACGGTGGGTGGAAGTATGGATCTTTGCTGCGTTTCAGACAAGAGTTGCCATACCGCTCCGACTGAACTATCCTGGCACATTTTCTACTCATGGCAACAATTCGCCTGGTGCTTACTTGGCGCCTCCAAAAGACTTGCGTGATTTGGAATCCAGGCGGAGGACGTGGTGGATGACCATCCTCTTTGATCGCATAGCCTCAGTTGGTGGATGGATCCACGCAGTCGATGAACGTGATTTGGGA
Source organism: Rugosomyces carneus (assembly GCA_018221805.1). Lineage (NCBI taxonomy): Eukaryota > Fungi > Basidiomycota > Agaricomycetes > Agaricales > Tricholomataceae > Rugosomyces > Rugosomyces carneus. The sequence continues at coordinate 52,564 of JABCKM010019867.1, forward strand.
ACTGAACTTCCTCTACGGATGGAAGACTTCGAGTCAGAAGTTGGTGACCTTGATGCATTTTTGCGCCACGATATTCTCATCGAAATTAATTGCAGGCAGCCATTCCCAGCAATCCGCAAGACATATCTACGCCAGATCTATTCACGCGACATCCACCTCAGTACACCGATTCATTTTTGCTTCTTATCAAGGCTGTAATGTTGTTCGGAAGGGTGACTGATTTTACTGTTCGGGGTAACTTGCGCGCGCCGACAGCTCCCAGCAAGAATCAAAATCCGTTCTTCCTCAGCGGCTTCAAAGAACTGGACAGCCTTGTTAGCTCTGACTTTTTACAGAGCCTTCCGCAGATTTTCAAGAACAACACAGGGGTAACTGACGCCCTTGAAGGAAGTAGACTGGATACTGATCTTTACATGGTGCATATCATCCCACACGCGTGAGTCTTACGTTTATGACCATTTGCAATGAAATAACAAATTGGTTTCAGCGCTACTATCACACTACACAATCCTTATATCGATTTTAACGACAATAGAAATATTTCTACTTCCCGTTGTGTTAACTCAGCCCGCTCCATTCTCGCTGCATATTACGCCCTATCGGCGACATCACTAGACATCACTCGCTTACATCCCTTTGTTGCAGTAAGTGGGCGTGGCCGCTCAAGCTCCCCGTCTTAATCCGCCCACCTCCTAGATTTGCTGGTACCTTGCAGCAGTTGTTCAAATACAACTTTGCAAGTACTTCATTGAGATCGGGGATACCGAGCGAGAGTCGACTGTTTGGGGGGAAATTAATGTCCTAAGGTTGATATGCGTCTGTTCGAATAGTGGGCTTGTGCTAACAAGTCGATAGATTTGCCATGATAGAATACGGCCATAGATCCCCCATTGGAAGTACGTCACTTCAAAGATAATTCGAATTTCGTTATCTGTTAAATGATGGATGTGTATATTATAGCCCGACAGGAAAGACTTCTCCAAGGATTAATGCGTGAGATCGTACGCATGACAGCGCATAAACAGCCATTGGAGGTTGGGGTACCATTATATCCGTTTTCGCATACATCCCTGTTCAGAACCGACGAATCCCCCCGGCCAGCTCCTGAAGATGGTGCTGCGCCGCTTCCTGCTATAATTGAGGAACAGTCACCATCCGCACCAGCTCCTCTATCTGTTCCCACTTCTCACCAGAGGTCGATAGGTCCGTCTGTTAGTAGCTGGCCCCTGAATATGTAGAAATTTTCCGTATGTAAGTGAGTTTGCGATGATGTATGGACGCGCTGTACTTGTAGGGGGGCAGTATAACAAGCTGCATGTATAAGTCAAGATACAAAACATTGTTGGTGATACTATTTTATGTTTCTTTCCTTTTCCAACATCTCGTCAAACTTGGTCTGCTCCGCAGCACGATCATCTGTTCGGGACATACCGGGTTCCGAGGGTGTGGAAGGAGTGGATGACACACGTTCTCTTTCATGGTGCTGACGTAGAGTGTCCCAGGAGGAGTTGGTTGATGTGCGCGAGTTAGCAGCGCGGATCTGATCCCATTTACTAAATGATTTGATGGAGAGTGTGCTGGTATCTGCTGTTGGTGTTGGAGCTGTTGAATTGCGGGAGGTGGGAACCGTGTCTAAGAAGTTGAGAAGAACAATCAATCAAGACCGCGGGCGTCATACGTGAGCGAAGCGCGCACCGATAGGCGGAGCTTCGGGCTCATGCTCGGCGGTCCCCTTGTTGTCTCCTTGCCTGACAATGGTGGGGCCAGCAATGGGGGAGGATGGCACTGCATTTTTCTGGATATTATCCAAGGCTCGGGCAAAATTTGCGGGGTTTTCAAGGGAACGAACGAAATTGTAGTGTGCAGTCAATGATACCGATTGACCAATCAAGTAGCCAGTGAAAGAGGTCGCGAAGAGGAAGACATAGGACTTGATATTGCTCCAGTGAGGTCTGCGCAGAGCAAAGAAGACTGGTAAACTAATTACTGCCCCACAATGCTGGTGCACGAGAGGGGTCAACAAGGATACGAGACGGAGTGGGCAAGACAAACGCGGTAATGGCGATGAAAGCCTGGGAGAAAACGGGTGGCAGCTTCGTAGTCCTTAGTGGTTAGATTACCTGCTTCATACTCTGGTCTAAGAAGGGATTCTGTGGCGAGTTTTGAAGAGAAAGTGTGTTCTATCCATGGAATGTTGTAGCGGAGCTGCATGGATTTGTTGATGTTTTATTATTAGTTACAAACTTTTCTTTCTTTTATATATTACTTACTTCACCTTCTTCCTCCATGAATCAACTGGCTTTGGAGCAGAAACCGCTGCCTTTGCCCGTTCAAGATCAGTTCATACCCCCCTCTTCTTCTCAGATAACTCCTCCGACTCCTCCACAAAAGCCTTATGAAGTTCACTCACGCCCCCCTCTATCATCAGTTGACGGCACCATTGATTCATGTGTGATCTGACGCTCGTTTCATCTCAGCTTTCTATTGACAATTCCCTAGCATCCACCCTTCCTTTGACCCCAACAACTCCTCTCACTCCTTCAAATTCCTCCTTTCCCTCCTCCGACACCACCAAAACGCGAAAACCAAACCCTCTCAATGACCTTATCGACACCGAGAAAATCTATGTAGACCAACTTACTGGCATTATCCGTGTTAGTCCATGAACGAAGACTAGCTTTGATTCGTTAACTGATTTCCGCTCATCTCCTTAGAAAGTAGCTGCAGCTTGGTCAAGGTCAAACCTCCCCCCCCCACAACTCGACACCATGTTTCGCAGCATAGAAGCCATATACAAGGCTAATAGAGCATTTCACTCTGTACGACTTGCCCTTCTCGTTACCAATTATTTCAGTTAACTCTGTTTACAGAAACTGAAAGACATTGGATCCAACCCCTCTTCACCAAAAGCTCTCGGAGATCTGCTCATGCGATGGGTGCGTATCCCCCTTATTCATTCGCACTTGCCTTCACCATCACTTAGATCGATGACCTTCACGGACCATATACGGCATATTGCACCAAGTATCAATGCGGGTTTGACACCTGGGATCCGGTCCAGTCCAACGCCAAATTAGAGAGCATTCTTGTCACCTTTTCTTCCACCAGTCCACCAACACCAACCTTGACTGTTTCACCCACCACTTTACCGACCATTTGGACTCTGGACGACCTATTTTTGCTACCTAAAACGAGGCTGAAGTATTACAAGAAACTATACGGCCGGCTTTTGAAAAGTACAGCACCTGGCAAAAGTGATCATAAGCTACTTGTCGGAGCATTGGAAACCCTCGATCGGCTCTTAGAGACTCTAGAAAGCCGAAGTTCGATCAAAGTCGGCGAGTCGGCACCCTTTGACTCTCCACCTGTTAGCATGCAAGAACCCGAAGAAGAGGTGGTGATTGATCTTCGAACCCAAAGCGTGATTCAGCAGCACAGTAGACAAGATGGTGACACTCGACGAAGCGCAGATACAACACCTGGGAGTGAAAGCAGCTCCACCCGTGGAAGCAGCCTCTCTGGAGGGTAAGTCTTCCCGTAGACGTTAATGTTCAGCGCTAAATGCTATCTACAGGGAGCGGCTATCCAGAGAAACAGCCACGACCTCTGTTAGTCGCGTGTCGTCAGCCACCCTCTCTATGCCAATATCTGACCTCGAACGTCGACTATCTACTCAAAGAACTCTCGATGTTTTCACTATGCAACCCAAAGTGCGTCTTCGGTTCAAGTTTACTAGTTGGCAATTTGTTTATGGATTCAATGAAGCTGGTTAGGTTGCAAATGGCTCCGCCATCGCTTACGTTCACCCGTGAATTGAAACTATCGGCTGATGTGGTGATGCGCTTTACGTCCTCAGTTACTGGCGTTGAATCTTTGCATACGCTCGGCCATATATATATTCTCTCGGACTTATTCCTCATATGTGACAGGATGACAACAGAGGAACGTACTAAGCAGGATGTGGACGGCCCAGATATGTGGCTGAGCTATCCACCGCTGGCAGGAAAGGTTTTGAGGGTGTTCGAGCTATCAGAACAACGTGAGTTATTTCACCCGTTACCTATTATTTTCTACTCATTAGTATGCCACTCAGCAAATGTTTTCAAGGTTGTTATCATGAGGAAAGAAACTTTGATTCTTGAAGCTGAATCAGCTCCGGCTCGCGACTTCATGATGAGTAAATTCAGAGAGTGTATCGAATTTTCCCAATCTCGTAAGCTAGTCAACTTTCCATCCGTGTGCCAAAAATATATATCGACCCTCCCATCAGTTCCACCACCATCCAGATTGCCACCCCCCCCTGTACCGCCTTTGAATGGTTTGCCTCGCTCGCCGCATGGATCTATACCATCGGCTACTCCAAGTCCGCCAGCTACGAGGTCGTCATCTCCTCCACGTGTACAGCCTCGTGAATCGATAGACAACGCTATATCTCATCCTCACTCCCCCCTTTATCACAGTGTAGAGCGAGGGGCAGCCGAGAGTATGTCGAAACTTGTGTTGTCACCGGATATTCAGATCCAACAAGGAGCGCAAAGAGCACCGCCAACACTTGATTCGTCATCAGGGCCCATGTACAGAGCACCATCCGTTCATCCTCAAATTAATGGGATGCCTAACGACCTGATACCTCCGTTTAGTCAACAAGGACCACATTCATTCCGGACATCTATCTCTAGTCAACGAGGTCCTTTTCGCCCAGGTTCTGCTCCTGGGCTTGGTGAGCACACTGCTCCTAGTCCTTTTACCCCCCGCGGCCCTGTATTAGGCCCTGCCGGGTATCCAATCAATCCGTCCACGGGTCCTCCTGGACCATTCCCGCCACCTCAACAACCACCTTATCTCAACCCTCAAATGGCTCCAAATCGCCCGATTCTCCAAGACCCGCGTGGTACAATATTACCCAATGTTTATCCTCCACGCCCGCCTTCAGAGCCGGGTTTCCACGGAGATTTACCCGGTGGAATCCGGAAAACCACATCTACACACTCCCTCGCATCTCAATACTCTCACCATGAGCGGAATCCTGCGCCACCCATACCAGGATTTCCAGGCGGACATCATCCAAATCATACCTATCTACCTAGAAGCAGCTCTCATACGAGTTTACCAGGTGTGCAATCCCGACCTTTGCTGCCTTCCATGCAGCCTGCCTCTCGTTCAGTCTCAATTGCTGGTCCCTCCTTCGACGAACCTAGTCCGCCCGGCTCTCCTGTCGAAGAGACGCCTAAATTTCAGGGACCAGTCACTAGTGCAATCACTGCTGACATGAAGTGTAAGGTCTTCCTTCAGCAGCAACACGCACAATGGAAGGCATTAGGCGCTGCAAGGCTAAGACTCTATTGCCAACAACCCACCAATATCAAACAACTTGTGGTGGAAGCAAATAACAAGGAAAAGTCAATGCTTATATCTACCATTGTTCTAACAGACGGGGTAGAGCGCGTTGGCAAGACTGGTGTTGCCATCGAGCTGAGCGACCGAGGTGCACGAACAGGCATTATTTATATGTTACAGCTGCGAAACGAGAAATCCGCTGGAGGTTTCTTTGACAGTCTTTTACAGGGATCTGATCGCATGACGAAGAGTTGATATCCGGTGACTGCGCTCCGCCCTTTAGGGATAGATGTATACAAGGACACTTGACAGATGGACGAATTTGCCCCCATACCCCTTCACATTCCTGTTTTTTTTTACACTACTCTAATTTGACTACTGTGATGCTGCTTTATTGAATGGTTTTGCGCCCAACACATTTCGGCCCCTAGTGAGACATGGTCACTGCTACTAACACCTCTCCGTGGAAGCCCGGGCTCAAGGTCTGATATTTTGTGCGGCGCAAGGAGAGCAGTGATGGTCGACGGTCGGTTGACCGGGTCTAGAACAAATATATAATCTATACCCGTCAGAAAGGCTGAGCGTGATTTTCGAGTAAGTCAACAAACCGATAGTGTTTTTCCAAAAGTGAGTATAGCTTGTATATATTGGTTCATGCCGGCCCCGTCTCCGGAAATCCGTCTCTTTTCTGTCGCCAAACGTTTCCAACGCTCCCGCACCAGTCATTTTGATGTTACTTAATCCTACATCATATGTACTCCGCACTCTAGGTAGCTGTGAAAATAGACCTTTAAGCTCTGCGATTGTGAGAAGACCATCCACTGGGTTGGCGGGACGTGCGCTCGTTATCACCCGGTCGGGGTCTACAGCCTCCGCGCCACCTTCTTCGTGCACCGTCTCTTCTGTCTTGGGCACTGTAGGATCTACAGACGCGTGAACAACGTATGATAGGAGTAGGCGGTTTTCCTGTTCGGGCAGTACACTATCGCCAACCATGATAGAATAGGTAGCATCATCTGGAGTGAAATTGAAGTCTATAATCTATTCGTTAGTCCCCGTAATCGTGAGTTACTGACTGAACTCAACCGCCACTTAATATACATGGCCAATCTTCTAGTCCGAGATCCGTTCTATATTGTACGGTTTCCCTGATTAAGATAGCTGCTTGTCTGTTTGGTGGATAAGCTTTTGTAGTCAAACATAGAAAGATAATACGATCCTTGTTCTTTCGTACGTATATCTGCCTCCGAGCCTTAAGTGGTAGTTTCTAATCAATTAGTATTGTAGCTCACTTAGGATGCCAAAATAGATGTGTTGTGACCACAATGACGCCTTCAGAATTTCCGTTGGTCTTACTCTGGAGGGTAGTCAATATCGCGATATTTTTGGTACGAATGCTTTTTCCAAGGCGGGTCCTCTCATCACCATCGGACCGTATGCTTTCTATGTCATATTGTATCGTCCTCGTTGAGCGCATGTCATATAGATGTTCCTTGAAGGCCACAAGACAGCCATGTTTCTTTCCTGGGGCAGCGGCATAATGGTACGCATACCCTCCTTTTTTCAGCGCAGGAAGTATTTTTTCTAGACGATCTACTTCCTAGCAGAGACATTAACACGGCCAAGTCGGATGCTATCAGCTCAGGTACCTGAAGACACAAAACATCTGCCTGCGTAGCCAGCAACTCGTTAAGCATCATATGTTCCCTTTGACTGGCTTTCAGACAATCACTCGTAGGAAATAGTTCCCGCCCTTTTCACACGTCAATACTTTTTTCCTATTAGAAAACACAAACATACGAACGAGACACTGAGCCAGCATCTTTTTTAAATGAGATCCATCCATCAGTATGATAGAAACCGAAACCACAAATTGGACAGACATTCCAAGTAAACACTTTGATATACTGCAAATCTTGCTGGTGATCAGGAGGTAGTTCAATCGATAGCCAAGGCCTTTCTACGATTTTTCCGACTTCTTTTTGCTGAGGCTGTATGAATGCAGCCCCCTTCTGTCGTTTTGCTTTCCGTTCTTCGGAGAGAGCTATCTGCTCTGGCGTCAATTGGAAGCTTTTGGACAATTTTTTGGAGGCCATTCCGAAGTGGAAGAATCTCGGCGCGATGCGCCAGAGAGAATACAGCTAGTAAGTAAACTAGCGATGAACCAATAAGCAATCACATGATCTCTCGTTCGTCGAACGCATGCATGCATTTGCTGCCGACGTTGAAGCATTCCCTATCTACTCTCCGTCGAAACAGCTCTATTTGGTTGCATAAGTGCGACCATCAACCCTTGCTGCCTACTTTCAGACCACAAGGCTTTTCACGGCATTTTGCGTCAATCCTGTGTAATTCCACTGCTATGCCTGAGGCTCCAGAAACCTTTGGAAATTTTGATCTTATCAAGCGCATTAGATTGGACTATACGGACGTTGCAGTTTCAAAGTGGAAAAGTCGGGTCACTGGATTAACCGTTGTCCATCTGGATTATGAAGGTAAATCTCGACACTGCAAACCTAGTACTGCACACCAGAATATAATGCATCTATCAGCCCCCATCGTCAACGGATATTTTGTTGTTGCTACAGAAAGTGGGTGTTTATGTCAACGTCATCTGGTGATTATGTTCCTCACGGGTTATTTAATAGTTTTCGATGATTCCGGTTGTCCTCATACTTTAGAACAGTACGTGTGCATTTTTAGACAGCTGCATTATCTCATGCCAGCTCAGTTTAGTGTTCATGGGCTCTGAAAAATATCCTCACAAAGGAGTATTAGATTTGTTGGCTAATCGTGGATTCTCAAATGGTACAAATGCATGGACCGATACTGATCATACCGCATATACGATATCAACTGCGGGAGAGCAAGGCTTTCTTCAACTATTGCCCATATACGTAGATCATATCCTATACCCAACTATTACCCAAGCCGGGTATGTGTCACTATGCGATTTAGTTCCACGCTTCTAACCTAGGCTCAGGTTTGTTACAGAAGTATGTTCATCATCCTTGATACTCTTTTTTATCCTCAAATCAATTTTAGGTTCATCATATAGATGGAAAGGGCCAAGACTCTGGGGTGGTTTACAGTGAAATGCAAGGCAGAGAGAATACATCCGGTGATTTGATGGCTCTTCGGTTGGTCCTTGCAAATGGAAATTTTCACAATCTGTTCTGAGTTTTACATAGTGCACAACGCATGGTGAACCACAAAGATAGTGCCTATCGCAGCGAAACAGGAGGTTTAATGGAAGCTTTACGCGTCCTGACGCCCGATAAAAGTCTGTTGCGTCAATCCTGAGCCTTTTCGTACGAGCTGGCTGATGCAAGGCTAGTTCGGCAATATCATTCAAAGTACTATGTCCCACATAACTTTTCTCTCATCGTAACGGGAAAGCTCTCCAGTGGTACAAACTCTCTCCTTAGTGTCATCCAGAAACAGGTCGAGCCGAGCCTAGTCGCACATGGGCAGGATCTGGGCGCTCATCCACCTGGCTGGAAGCGACCGTTTGTAGAGACCTCGAGTGCTTCCAGGCCCCTCATGAAAGAAACTATTAAAGAGACAGTGGAGTTTCCAGAACAGGACGAAAGTCAGTAATATTAAACTTGTCAATGTACCTAACTAACTTAGTGGATTAGGCATGGGTGAAATGACGCTTACCTTCCTAGGGCCGCCATCGGATGCATTTCTAGAGCGCAAGGTGAACCCCCCAATGACCAGCACTAGATAATTCACATATGCTATATCCAGGCTATTGACATTCTTGGCGTATACTTGACCTCATCCGCCGTTGCTCCGTTAAACAAGGAGTACATAGAAACGGAATCCCCCCTCTGGTACAGTATCTATTTTTTCCGTCTGGCCCATTTGCTTATTGTGTAGTTCCTACATCTATTTTGGCGAAGATGTTCGCGCTACCCGAGTAGACCTACCAATATACATTGGATCTATACCACGTGACCACATCAATAGCTTTGACGCAAAGCTGAAGAATAGCTTGGAACGGATCGTCAAAGAAGGTTTTGACATGGAGCGTATGGTTATGGTCATCAACAGGGAAGAACGTCAGGTAAAATACCTTCATACACCGTGGTTATTTGAGTGCCTAAAACCTATTGTTAATAGCTCCGTAGTAAGCTTGAATCCGCCAAAGGCGATACATTTTCGGGAACTGTCATCACAGACTTTCTATATGGAGCAGAGGATGGCTCCATGCTCAAGGACTCTTTGGACGAGATCAAACAATATAGCGAGTTGCGACAATGGACGAATAAATCATGGACGAGCCTCTTGCGAAAGTTTGTAGCAAACCTTTTTCGTGTATCTGTAAACTCATATTGGATCTCAAGATACTACATCGACTCGCCTTATGTGGCCGTTCTTGGAAAGCCTTCTTCTGCTTTGGTTGACAGACTGGAGACCGAAGAAAAGGCCAGAGTAGCACGCCAGGTGAGGGAGCTGGGGCCTGAAGGACTTGAGACAGCAAAGGCGAAGCTAGAATCAGCCATAGCTGAGCACAGTAAACCAATACCCTCAGACATCCTTACATCATTTCCTGTTCCCGATGTGAAGGGCATATCGTGGATTCCTGTGCAGAGTGTTCAGCAGATAGGCACAGGCAGGCCTTCGCAGCGCTCGCCCTCAATGTCTCCCGTATTGCATGACCATATAAATTCTGACGGCGACCAGTTGCCGTTTTTTGTACAATACGACCACGTTCAAGTAAGCCATCATGTTTCTTCTATCAAATCAGGTTCAATCTGACTCCCATTCACTACAGTCTGATTTTGTTTCAGTTCATGCAATACTATCGCTGGAAAAACTTCCTGATCGTCTTAGGCCGTATGTTCTACCTATTATTGTCTCCTTGAATATTTTCCTACATCAATTTATAGACTTATAACGACCTATCTTTCGGCATTTTTTTCTTTGCCAGTGAAAAGGCAGTCCGGAGAAACTCTTACGCATGAACAGGTTGTTAACAAGCTCGATGACGAGACTGTCTCGTATGAGGCTGCTTTAGGACTCGACAACTCTTTTACAGATAGTTTACGTGTCAGTATTCGTGTCGAAACTGCACTCTACGACACAGCTATCGCGTGGCTGAAGGATTTATTGTATGGAGCACGATTTGAAAAAGATCGGTGAGACCTCTCAACTCACTAGAGATTGTTTTAAACTTTTTTTTTCTAGCCTGCAAGTCACATTTGCCAAACTTCTACAGTCTCTCCCAGAATTGAAAAGAGACGGGAGTAACGTGTTGGCTTCTTTATGGAGTGACTTGGTATATAGCCAGAAGTGTACCTCACGCACTGGCGGCATTCTCCCCCAACTGGAATTTGTTCCTAAACTTGCTAAGCAACTTCAAGAATCCCCGTCTGATGTCATCGCTGATTTAGAGGCCATTCGTAAAAGCTGTTAGTGTCTGTCTTGAAGGTCTTTCAATATATTGACAATATCCCAGTGACGGACCCATCTGGTATTCGGTTTTCGGTCACCGGTAATGTTCTGCGGCTCGAGAAACCTCGTAGCACATGGGCCAAACACTTTGCTCAGCATCTCCCGGTATCTTAAAGGGCTTCTTGTCCGCTTGTAAAATATTGACTCAAACAATCACAGGAAAGCAAGCTCGATCCTGTCCCAGTTGCCGCTGACACTCTCAGCGAGGTTGGAAGGAACCCCGTCACAAAGGTGCATGCTGGCTCCCGTGTATCATACATTGACCCCTATTTGACAGTTTTCTAGGCAATCATCATGAGTCTCCCGACTGTTGAAAGCTCCTATGTCACCTACACGACCAAGGGTATTCAAGGCTTCAACCACCCTGATTATCCTGTTCTTCGCGTGGCTACGGAGGTTCTGAATGCAACAGAAGGCTATCTCTGGGTAAACTTCAGCATTAATTGGGATCTATCGCCAAACTTAGTCATCGTTTTAGCGCTACATTCGCGGATCAGGCTTGGCCTATGGTGCTTATATCTCCCCAGACATAGAAGCGGGCCTGCTCAGTTTCTCCCTCTACCGCGTACGAGACCCGTCTTCTGGATGCAAAAATTCTGACTTTCGTTATACTAGAGCTCCAACAGTCTCAGCGCATTCAATGAAGCATCAAAGGTCCTGAAAGGCTTGGTTGATCGATCAGTATGTTGCTCATAGTCATAACTCACGTACATGTATGACACCGAATACACTCCGTTAGATCGATCTGGAGCTCACAACTTTGGACGCAGCAAAAAGCAGTATTGTTTACGGCGTGACACGGAATGTAGCCACCGCTGGAAGAGCTGTGAGTACAGCCATAGTTACCGCCACTTGATTTAATAATGCAATCCCAGGCCATAGTTTCATTCATGAATCAAGCCCTCAGAGGGGTTTCACAAACCCACCAAGTGGATCTGCTAGAAAAATACCAAGCGGTCACCAAAGATGATGTTTTACAAGCGCTGGAGAAGTACATCCTACCCCTTTTCCATTCGTCGTCTTCCATTGTGGTGACTATCACCTCACCTTCGAAGGCAGAACAAATCGGTGAAGGCCTGAAGGCAGTTGGTTACGATGTCGAGCAACGAAAGCTAGAGATTGATCCTTCGGAGCTCTCGGACGGCTCTGAGAGTTCTGAATGTGAATCAGAAGAGGAAGCCTAAAGTATCAATGAGCTACCCTACACCTATACTACAATAAATTTTAGTCACAAACTTGCACTCTGCTATCTACCACTGATGACCTGGATCAATCCTGAAGCTGCAGCCCCTGGCGTGGGCTCGACACCTTCCAGAAAATCATTATCTACGAGAAACTTGATAGCTTGGGAAAGATTCGATATCGTAACTCTTATCTCGGGCAGAAGCAACTGAGGCTGTCATTCAGCAACTGTTTAGAAAACACAAAAACGCCTACGTTAAGTAAAAGAGAGGGGCGAGATGCGAAGGGATTATGCGCCCCTGTTTTCGGCTGAGGCGGAAGTTGGTTGACAGTGTTTCCAGCGTGGTCTTCCCGGAAAGCTTTGGTGACATGTCCAGGCCGAGCACTTGGCCGAGCACTTGAAAGCTGAGAGGCGGGTGCCTTTGACGAAATGACTTCGGGAACATTGTCATCGTCGTTTGTTTCTACGGAAAGTACAGTCAAGGGAGTCGAAGTATCAAGCAGTTCAAATTCACGGTGCGCTGGAACGTGTTGGTTGGCGATTCGAGATGTGGGGCCTGTGATGGCTCGCTGTGGTTTCCAGTGTAAGTTACCCCGTCTTAAACCACGACCTCGACCTGAATCATGGTGTATTCGGTCACTTTGGGTGGTTCTCGGTTTTTTATTCTTGTGGAAATTCAAAGTTTCAGGGATCTGACCGCGAGCAATCGCCTCCCCCACCTTCCTTTTCTTTTCTTCGACACGAAACGTTGTTGGCCACCGTTTTTGGCGCTCAGCCAGCCAAACTGCAAGGTCCTCTGGCTTATCCAGGTTCAAATTGGTACCAATGACTGGAATCGGCTTCCTTTTTGCGTTTACTATAAGCGATTCGGGTTACCAGACACAAAAGCTACTAACCCTTTGAGACTAGGATCGGCATCCCAGCCAGCTGCCTTTTTTTGCTTATCCCATCCAGGAGGATAAATCAAATGACGGTCCATCCTGTGGATTTCAAGAACCTTCTGAGACCCAGCAGCAAAGGAACAGCCGCGATAGGAACACTTGTGTGTACCAGGACGATGCCAAACATGGGCTTGCGAGTTCAAAGGAGCAGGACTGTTTACGGGGTAATAGTATTGCGAGTAAGCCTGTGCATAATGTGAAGAATACGCTGGTTGGTAGAAATAGTTGCCTTGCATGCTATCAAGAATGTCATCTTGAAAAGTTCAAAATTATAAGGCTCTAACTACACGTGACTTTTCGCCAACGCGACACGGAGACACCACATAAATGGGCAAGTACTGTAACAAGAATACACTAAAGACCATGCGGATCGTGGATAGATCCTCGTGTACATCAAGTTTTAAGCAATCGGAAAGGTTCAAGATTCAGGGTTTTTGTGAGGGATACGGGCAGGGATAGGGTAGGGCATGGAAGGTGAATTAGATACATTCGAAAGACAAAGGCTGGAGGGGGACGGGAAAGGAACGAAGGGTTGACAGTCCTAACCTGGTACTCAACCAGGCGATGCACATGAACGGAATGGAGGTCATCAATCCTGAAGCTCCGCCTGTTGTTGCTCTCGTCCGACTCTCCGCTCCTTCTCGCTTTCAAGTTGATTATACAACAGGAACAAGGCTTTTTCGTTGGCCTCAGGTGTTCCGATAATAGTAAACATCCGTTCACCTGTCTCATCGTGAGGGGCTTTGGCAATGGAAATCTTGGAACCAGATAGGCGGCGTATCTCTGTGATCTTTGTACCACTGCGGCCAATAATGCATCCAACCATATCGGAAGGAATAGAAATATTTTGGGTGCGTAGGTTCGCCGCTGGTTGCGTCGTCACAGGTGATTGTGGTAAAGAAGGTGATGCAGGAGGGGATGAGCGTCCACGGTTACTATCACCGTTGGAACGGCGAGTGTTGTTGTTATAGCCAAGGCCGGACTGACCAGAACGTCTACTTGCACCAGATCGATCATCACCCGTACCTGGGTGGAAGAGGACAGTGCCTAAGCCCCTTTCCCAGTCTTCGAGAAGACATTTTCCAATCTCCTCGATAGCACGACCGATGGCTTCCGGTGAGCCTTGAACCTCTACAACGCGCTCGGTGGACTGCGGTAACATGTCTTTGGAAGCCACCATACGGGCGCTTGAAACGTCTTGGATGGCTTTGATTTTTAGGCCATTGCGGCCGATTATGGTACCCATCAAGTTATGGGAAATTAAGAGACGAATAGATGTATGCGTAGGCGAAGGAGAGTAAGCAGCAGGGGAAGACGGGGTGGCGGCGACGAGTTGAGAGATGATGAGAGTGTAGGCCTGTATTTAAAAAGAGTCAAGTGAACATGCAAAACCAGATACGGATATAGAGATATACCTTTGCGACGCCCTCGACAGGGCCAGAGACGGTAAGGACCCTCTCATGGACGCCCTGGATGACTTTGGTAACACCCGCTTTTACACCAGTCTGCTCGCGGAGATCTGCAACATTTTTTCCTGCTCTTCCGATGATTATACCTGCGTCTTTTGTGCTGACGAGGGCACGAAGAGTAAGAGTATCACGGGGAGAAGGAGACGGAGAACGGGATCGAGGTGGAGAAGCTGGGCAATTTTTTTTATTAAGAAAAGAAAAAAAAAAACAGAGGGGAAGAGATGAAGAAACGTACCCGACTTGCGGTTTGGGGAAGATTCGGAGGGCATGGCGAGGGAGAGGAGAAGGAACGGAAGAGAGTCACTGAAAAGGGGATTCGACTGGTTGGGACGGCACCGGGAAAAATATAATTATATAATTATATAATAGAATAGATAATTCAACTCGGCTATACCCGAAAAAAAAAAAGATCTTGTGTTTCATATTATCGCATGCATGTGTGTATACATACACAGAGACAAACTAGTACCCTAACGCTGTAAGCTGCTCAAACTTGGACGCCGCATCTCCAACCGCCTTTTGGCGCAGCTTGATTGCTGCAATCTGGTGATTTTCATCCACTTTAGTTCTGCTTTGTGTTCACAGCCAAACACACTCACCTTGCGTTCATGGAATGCCTGTGTTTTGATTCTCCTTTTTTCCTCGAGACGATCAATCACATCTTTATAGCCCCAACCAACCTCGTGAGACAGACGCTAACAACATGGTCAATATTAGTAATGACCTCTAAAACATTAAAATAAAAGGCATACTTTTACGGTACAGTATTTGCGACCAGGTTTTAATCTCAATACCCGGAGTGCTTCGGGAACAACCATCCGCTTCTTCCTATCATAGGGCGGTGGTACACCTTCAAACAACTTGAGGCGCTCAAGCGCTGCAGCACCACGGGGCGTTTTGTGGGGAACCATCCCACGAACAGCTCGGTAAAGAATTTTGGAGGGTGCCCGATGATGGAATGGACCAGCCCGTCTCGGATTCACGATATGACGTTTGTGAAGGAAATTATGGTAACGAAGCTATGATGCAGTCAAGGATTTGTCAAAAATACTCTACGTCTGTAGATACAGAAACTCACCTTGTTACGGAAGAAGCTGCCAGATATATTAACTTCCTCGCATCTTACAACAACAATCTTTTGGCCTGACAGGATTTGTTTGGAGATAATGGACGCCAGTCGGCCAAGGAGATGCCCCTTGCCATCGATGACTACAGGCGTCGAAGAGAAGGTGGCCATCTTAAAGTCTGGGTATGTTGAAACCTACTATGAGATTTCTAATAGGCTGTACGAACCTGTTTATCGGAATGAAACGAGCTGAACGTCGACGAAAAGCGATACTTACCTTGAAGGAGTTGAACGTGTACGGCGTCTTAGCGGGATAGATGTGGCTTAACCTATCCGGAAAACCTTAGCTTCTAAACTGCACAGGTGTTTCGGATGTTCCCGATATAAACCCTCGTTTTAGAAATTACCAAGAACGGAACGGACTGCCACAGACAACCGTCGCAGCGTGTCAACCACGTCCGTTGACATTGCAAATTACTTTGGAGTACTCACATGCGCGTCACGGCCAAAGCCATCGCTAGTACTAGTAGGCGAAATCACACCTACCCAACGATCTTTCCCTTCAAAGATCACCTTTTTCTTTCCATCAACGAAAAATAGTTTTTTCCCTTGTTTCCAGATACCCACGTAACATCGCATGAGGGTAGTAATACTTGACTAATTGCTGTATTTGTGCATATTTTGACAAAGCTCGCAGAGTGCTTGTGGCGTAAGAGATACCTTGGTTGTCTCTTTACGCGTTAAATTTGTACCGACGCCCTCCCTTATATTTCCCAGCTAGATTGATTCGAAACAAATGGCCGGAATCTGGATATTTTTCTTGTCGCAGTGCATCGCCACCATTCGCACCACAGTGTGCAGTCGTAACGAAGAGCTGATCGTCATCTGGACCTGGTGAGTCTATATATTACCCGCCTAGGTTAGACCTCTCCAGCAACGCACCTACCTCCGAAACAACAAGAGGTGACGTTGAGTGCGGTTGGAAAAACAATTTCGGCGTCAATTTTGCCTTCCTTGTTAAACCGAACAATCTGAGATCCACCCCATCTAAATGAATGACGTCAGCAAATACTAATATTTGTGACAAGAATATTCACCGAGCACTCCAGACACAGCCCTCTCGGTCAACACAAAGGCCATCACAAAACGAGTCCTCCGATAAACCTAATGCGACCGCATCAATAAAAACACGGCGGTTAGAAAGATTCCCATCTTCATAGTCATAGGCGTAGATCTTGTTTGTCAGGGAATCTGTGAAGTAGCTGGTCCTTGTCTGAGAACAGTGAGGGCGGCATATTTTGGAAACAGACACTTACAATGTTTTCTCATCCGGGCTCCATCCCAGGCCATTAGAGTCCTTTCATAAATTAAGTAAGAGAAATAGCATAATGGTAGTGGCTTACAGTGAAAGGCCCTTCATCCGCAACTGTACAGATACCAGCACTAGGATCATATTTGTAGAGCCTCCCGGGTATGCCCTGTTCCTTAGACCATATTGTTCCAGCAAAGAATCGACCTTTACTGTCACATCCTCCGTCGTTGAACCGAGTAAAACGAGTCTCCTCTCCAGAAAGAGGCCTGCAAAGATATTGTAGTGTGCCATTGCTCTCTAGCAATGCAAAGCCCTCCGCAGCGGCGCACGCTAACTTGGAACCTGGGTTAGCAAGGGAGCAAAAGTATGTATATGTAGGTTACAACGTACTCCCTGATTATTTTTACGAAAGACCAAACATGAGACAGGTACCTCAACATGCTCGACTTCCCAATTGAGATTCTCGGTATTCACATGATAAATCTTGTAAAGTTAAAGCTAGTAGAATTTAGAGTTCTAGGATGTGCCGACCTTTTGATCAGATATATCAACGAAGTGTAGCACTGATGTCTCCGGATCGTATATAGGCCCTATTGCCATGTGACATTAGATAAGAAAACGCTGAACATTACTGTAAGGACCTTCTCCCAGTGTACAGCCAATCTCTAGCCAAGGGCGCTGGGCTACGATGCGGGTGGTAGACATTTCTCAGATATAGAGCCAGGAGGATGCTGAGGCTTCGTTCGGTACATACCGACTGCTGTCGCGGGACTTATATGCGAGGCAAGGTACAAAACGGGATACCGCAGAGTAATCAATTCCTAATTTGGTGGGCCGGGGCAGGTCTATTCAATAAAAAGACAAAATCTTCTTGATTCACGGTGCGCAGCGAGACAAAAGGCTTTATCTCAAGATCTCTTCGGGAAAATGGAACAGCAGAGGATTCGGAGAATGCCGAAAGAATGAATAGAGTGCAGCGCGTGGATCACTTGCTTATGTCAGCACTAAAACTTGCTAGCAGTTACCCTCCTCCATGAAACATGGCGTGGCCTTTCGTAAATTCTCCAGAACATCATCACATAGAATGCTTATGCTACGGCACGTATTCTATCTCTGAAACTTATCAACTTATTACTTACAACAATACATAGGAATATCGTAACATCCTTGTTCGAGCACGAGCAAATTTCTACTACGCTTCCGAAAGCCCGCGATGCTGCTCGCTTAGCTGAAAAGGTTCGATCGAGGCCAACAAGTCTACAATTCTCTGACATTGCACAGGTCATTACAATGGGCAAGAAGGGCGACCATGCTTCATATTCTCGTGCATCTGCATTCTTGCTACAACCATCTTTGCTCCCTAAGCTTTTCGACACTTTTGCAAAACGCTATGCCGACCGCCCTGGAGGATATACCCGCATTCACAAGTTTGGAAACCGCAAAGGTGATAATGCACCCCGAGCCATCCTTGAACTCGTCGACAATCCTCGGGACCTTCGATGGGAATTAACATCACGAGCTATCGGATGGGAGATTGTCAAAGAGAGGTTGAAAATTCAGAAACCTCTGTCGATCATTAACGATGGTGCACAAAACGTACATAAACTTGTTGCAGCAGAGAGCAGTTTGAAACCTGGTCATGCAGGTGGCATGTTACGGCCAAAGACACGCTGGAATCTTCAAAAAATCCTCAGGTACAAACCCAAAGGTGCTCCTAAGCAGCTCAGTGAAAAGATTGGGGATTATATGGTGATTCCCTCGTCTGCATAACTGGCTAGTGGCTAATATCATCTTGAAGGATCACTTATTGGCTACGCCAGTCGCTACTCATTCACAATACGGAGAGTTAAAACGGCGAAATTCGCAGTACCCTCCCCCACGCGTCAGAGCAGGGCAAACAGTTCCTGGAGAAACGCGACCTGCCCTTACCCTTGCTCAAGGTGCATTAGGGCACAGACAGCCTCCATCGAAGAGCCCCGTCCTCTCCATGAAGGTAATTTTTGGTCGGAAATACGAAAACAGAACCGTATAATTTGTAGTCGGTGATCTGAATTTAAAAGTTGCTAGCTGCCTCAAGATCATCCGCGTTTAACCAATCTGCTCCGTTACTCAGTAACACTCTCCAAACACTGTCTCGCGCACTAATTGGCCATCCTGGCGTATCCCAGAATCTCGCTTGTATCCCGCGATCGTGTGCAGCTTCAATTAAAGATGTTATCTTTGACCTCTGAGCGTCCGTGATGTCTGTTATACCATCCCACCCCACGACAGCTTCATAGTCAACACTTGCCAGTGGCGCCAAACTGCTGTTCCATGTAGTACTCAAAGATGAATTAGTGAGCCCATTTAAAGGGGCGTCAAAGAAGATATCTCTGGGCTCCAGGCCTTTTATCCCATCCAAAGGCGTGTTACCTGTTCCAATCACTGTAACAGCAGACTGTTTTACAACGCCCTGTACCGCCGAGGTCAGGTAGTGTGCTTTGCGTAAGGGTTCCAATGCCCTCAGAACAAATGGCAAGGTACTATATAACGTTAGAACATGTTTAGTTACGCGGAACGCTGTCTCTTACGCAGCTCCATCACTCTTCATGTCCACAAGAAGTTGCAAAGATGTGCCGCTTGAAGTGTCGAATATTCCGCTAGACAATCCGATCGTTGGTACTCTAAAGTCTGCGATCAGCACCAGTAGACGTACTTGGGTTTTGTTTGATTGACCGTGAATTTATTCACGGGATTTTGTTGCGCAAGGATGTCTAGCAAAGGTTGTATGTACAACGACTGCAGGGTGCGATCCTTCGTCAAAGCTGCCACCTCATGACCGACCTAATTCATTTTTCATCGACTGCAATTTGTTGATACGAAAGCCGAAAAGCTCACCAACAACTGGCCATCCACAAGCCACACGTCAGCTTCTACGCTGGTTACACCGAAACTGATCGCAGTCAAAAGTGGTACATCACGCCAGTCTAATGAATCTCTTTTGTGAATAACTCTGTAGGTGCATTTGATCAGAGTGAATAACTCACAATCATTGTGAGAGTGGATCCGTTTGGGGACTAGATCCTGTGTGTATTGGGTTGGGTAACGAAGCAGGGGTGAATTGGACGATTCGAGTGAGTTGATTTGCTTCAAGACTCCAGGCTTGGCCAAAGCAGTGAAGAGCCATCCGAGAAGTATAAGCAAATGCCAGCTCCATAACACCCTCATGGTTTGAGTGCTAAACCGCGGGTGCCCAATTCATTCTATTTAAGCTTCGACATCGCTCCCATGCATGACAGGAGGTCCACACGCACATAGGAGCTTCGAGTCCAATAAAATGTCGCACGTGGGGAACTCTAAGGCTAAGAAGTTGTAAGCTGAGCATGAGCTTAGGCAACCCTATGGTTGATGTCCGGAAATCCAAGAAGAAGCAGTCATCGGTTTACTCCTGAAGGGATGGCTCTCAGTCAAGACAAAAAGGGCCGACGGGGTCACGGTCATGTACGTATACACGTTGTGAGACCTACAACCCAAAGCCTATGGATCCGTCTCACCTTGAGTACGATGACCACGTACCTCAGGGAAAGAATTGACAATCTCTTCATTGGTCGTTCATTCGAAACCGTACTCCATAACTCCGATGATGTTTTTAACTTTTGAGTGCCTGCTCATGGAAGGATATCTTGTTCCTGGTACAACCACGAACTCTGGAGTGGTCAACACTCTCGTTTAATAACGGTGCATATTCTGACTGTAGTTCGTGCAACAATTGGTATCTTTATCAAGAACGTCTAAATGTTCGCGTGGTCCTAGCATCCTGGCTTGTTCACGTTTTAGTATCCTGATGCGATTACTGCAGGGAGATGCTCGTAGCTAAGAGTAAATGTTCCATCACCGAACACGCTGGCTCGAAATGAAAGTACTGTAGGAGGTAGACTAGGAAGTTGCCTTAAAGTAGTTATCGTGACTCGGATATTGTGCTCCATAATGTCCTGCATCGTTATAGTTGCTAGTTGGATTGATGCTCGTTCCAGCTTTCGACACTTTCCTGTCTGGATGGTCCTGTGCCTGATAGTAATTGTAGTCGGAACGGGATAGTGAATCCTTCGGTTGAAGTTGTGGCTGAGCCATGACATCTGAGACACTCGCTGCACTCTCCTGTCGAACATGACTATAACCCTGTATCGTAGTGGGAGTATCTACAGAGGGTCGTGAGTCCCACGGTTCATTACGGGCGTTCATTGGAATATTCTCGTTATTGAGTTGGTCATACTTTTCGTGATCGCGACGTTGGGAAGATCCATAAGATGATAAAATAATATATAGATAGACCTTTCTCAATCAGTCAGTGCAAGGTAAAGGTGATCGGGGTATGTGCTTACCTGCAAGATGGCAAGCAGAGCCCAAAGCCCACCCATAATGCCGACGTCCACCCAAGGGAAAATGTTACACAGTGTGTCCCCCGCAGAATTTGTGGTGTCGCCTGAGAAAAAGTCCCTCAAGCAATCGGACTTGGCGGTTGAATGGCGGGTCGCTGATAAGATGATCCAAGCTGCCGCAACTGCAAAGGCAGCCAACGCAAAAAGGAGGTGTAAGCTGACATATCGTCTATAGAGAGTGGCTTTTTCCTGTACGGGAGTTGGCTCGTTAGACATTGTGCAAAATTGGTGACGAAAGCTTACCTGCGCAGCACCAATGAAACCGAGAATTTGTACGGCGGCCATCACAAAGCAAACTATTGCTAGAATCCAAGGAGCAGCAGAAGGGGTGACTGCGCCAACGACTAGTTAAAAGTCAGATGTGGAATGTGAGTGAGGCGATGAAACAACCAACTCGAAGGTGTAGCAACCGAAAGGATGCCGACGATGAGGGGAACGACAAACTGAGTCGTCAATGTGGTATAAATTCCTGCATTGACAACAGGAATTGCACAGCAGCAGTATTCTCTGGGTTTCATGGGAGATGGGTTAGTACGTTGTGGAGACAAAGCAAAAGGTTGTCCATTGCCATTGCTGTGCAGACCGCAGTGTGGTGTAGTATTACGTAATTCTGTGACGATATATATCCAAGTTTATTGCTACATAGGCCTGACTTTTAACAACCGTCATGGTTCAATTCTTCTTTGTTGCACTTTTGGCACTTTCATCCTCTATTGTTGGCCTTGCGAATCCAGTAGAGTCTCAGGTAGCCCTTCAAACAGAAGATGATGTCCGTACGCTGGAAAAATGGGAATGGCATAGTTGTAATTAATCCCAGTTCAGCCTATAGTCCATCCTAGCTCAACCGTCTTTCAGGTCTTGATGACGGTATTGTAAACATTGATTCGATCAATGTTACTCCAGACCCTCCACAACCTGGGAAAAACTTGACAGTCAAAGTTGAGGGGACAGCGGAGAAAGTTATCAAAGTCCGTTCAGCCCTTTGTCTGAAAGAAAGATTGCTAACTTAATCGAAAGGAGGGCGCTTATGCTCAGGTCGTCGTCAAGATTGGATTAATCAAGCTGCTCGACCGGAGATTCGACATTTGTGAAGAGGCGTACGTGGACTCTCCACTTTTTTCGTCGACTTACGATCTTTACTTTTTCTTGTATAGACGCAGCGCCAATGCAACCATACAATGCCCAATAGAGAAGGGCTCTCACGCTGTTGAACACACAGTTGCGCTTCCTAGGGAGATACCAAAGGGTATGTTAAATTTTGCTCGCCTACACTAATTACGGACTTTTTAATTGTCCTGCCTAGCCAAGTTCAGGGTGACCGTCAAAGGGTTCTCGGAGGACGAAGAAGATATGTTTTGCCTAGAACTCATGGTGGATTTCATGAAGAATCCATTTCCTCGGCTTGCATTTCCTAGGTTTGCATGGTAAAATCTGAGCCGTTATAGATCGTCGAATACGATACTTTTTTGGACCTTTTTTGATCTTTCATGCAAATACATCCGCAACTGTGTGATCAATTAGAGACCTTCCTTACCTGGGAAGGGCATCTTGTGCTTGTGTCAATCAGCCTAAGTGTGCCTCATGTTCGGCAATAATTATCTCCACATACCTAATTTGGCCAAAACAATAAGGTAGTCCAGATGGCCACTTCGCGCTCTTCTAGCACTAGATAATTACCCATGAAGAATCAAGGTCTTATTAATTCTGACTTGATGCACTATGCCCACATGCACTTTGCCGTTCGAAGTATTATTCGAATTTACAAACGACACATCTGGTGCTCTGACGATACAACTCACTCGAGGTGATGGAGAATCATCAAGCGGTGCTGTGATTTTGTTGCAACGGGGTGAAAGCGTCTCACTGGTTTTGAATGCGGGGTCTACATATCATTATAAGCTCCGGCAGATGAGCACTCAGGCACGGATATCGTAGGTGTTCACCAGTTCACGCATATCGGGGCTAACCTACCTAACTGAAGAGTGAAGACGTGGCAGGACACCCAATGTAGTGCAGCAAAAGCCATTGCGGGTCATTATGGGCAAGATTATGAAGCATGGACCCCCTCACAGGGTATAGCAGTCACATGTCTTGGCAGAGATGTGTAGCAGGAAGTCAGTTATATATCGCCCGCATTGTCACACACGCTGACGAGTTCATAGCTTCACAGAGGGCAGTTGGTTTCATTCATTGTTATTTACATGAGTGACGACACCGAGTAAAAAAGTTACGTTGTCTAACTCAGCCTGATTTTGTGGTTTGCACCCTCGCTGCGCGTCTGATGAAAGGTATCATCATCGGGTGCCAGTCTAAAAAGACGGCTGGACGCACGTGAATATATCCCAGACTGCAGTCTGATTCTTGTAGATCGCAAGACCTAAGTTTCAGTCAAGATGAGTAGCACACCCAAAGGATACCCAGTTTACCGTCATTAGGAGAGGCCTATGCGATGGGTTTATAAGAGCATTCGAAGTACTCAGTGCTCGATTAACGTACACCATTGATCAGAGCATCTGCGTATTTGATGAGCCTATTACCACCATGTTCCTGCAGGCCGAGCATGCCAAATTGCCAAGGCATGATGCTTGGGGGGTATCAGGCGATTCAACATTTTGCGGACAGTAGATTATGCAGATCTTACCCCCTGTCACAAAGGAATCAGTGGTTAACTGTCAACATTGGCTACGGAAATAACTACCCACGCATGGTCGGAAGCCAGTGCATAATTCACCCAAGTAGTATAGATGTTGGTCTTGTTGACTAGGAATGAAGTTATCTCGGCGTGTTGATTATGAGATACGAGATAAAGATGAATTTACGTAGACCGCTGACACCAAACTCTTCCAAAATGACGGGTTTGTTAGCCCTTTTAGCGGCTAAGTGGCGTACTAAGCAGATAGTGTGGACCGGCAACGGAGCACTTGCCTATGGCATGGTCTTTAATCCAGCCAAGGCCCCAAGATTCAATTGTAAAATTAGAACCTGGAGTATCCTTCGCAGGGTCAGAGATAAGTGGTAGCAATGAAAAGTTACATTTTTACGAGTTGAGGATACCTGGTAAGGATAAATTTCCGTTTCGGTACATGCGATCGTCCACTTACCAGATTTGAGGGTACAAATGCTGAAAACAGGTTGAATTTGTCCGCGGAATTCCAGGAACCGCAGCTCACATAAGTGCCAAAATCAATATTCTTCAGTCGCAGGTCCGCATCGAAATCTTCGCCAGCTATCCGGGGCGAAAGGATTTTAATGTCAAGCTCCAGCTCTGCTATGAATAGGTATACCTTGGCCATTAAAGTTATAGTCTGACACAAACGTTCCGTTGAACCAAAAACCGACTGGTTTCTTCCAGAAAAAGTGGCCTTCTCCTCCCGTTGTAATGAGATGATGGGGATCTCTATCGCTCTCTTGTTTATGACAACAAAAACCACGAACAAGGGATGAGACATACAAACTTCGAACAAAGTCGGATTGTTGTTTATACCATGTATGTAGTGTCCCTGAGCCAGGTACACACTGAGGGCCGCTGGGAAGGTCGCCTAAACAACGAGCTTCATTCATGAGTTCCCAGGCAAAGATGTTGGGAGAATTTTTGTATCTTGTGACAATCGTCTTGACATAACGTTCTGCAGAAGCTATGAAGTATTGATAGAAATCAGACGTAGGCACTCACGATATGAAGTAATAATCCTTGGGTCTCTGTAGAAGACGTCATGGGTCTGACCAGCACCCGCAATCCAGCTGGTATAAAGTTCTGCACCCTGATGGAGACGATTAGATATCAAAAGCCAGTGTTAGAGACAGAAAGCGTATTTACCCCATATCCAAACCTTAAAGAAGTATGTCTGTAAGCCACTTTTAGCAATAACGCCTCACTCACCAGTTGTTGCTAAACGTCAAGATGATTTTAATCCCGTATTTCCCTGCAGTATTGATAACGTTATCCAGGCGCTGTAAACCTTCGGGTCCATCATTCAACGTCCACTCTGATGATTTCCAAATTTGGTAATATGTCAACCCAGATTTTTGCGCATCCGCGAGTTCGGATCCATTGATAGCATTAAACCCCTGCACGAAATCAAAAAATGGCTGATCATATAAAACGCGAGAAGCCTTACCCAAGTTCTCAGCACTTTAATACCCGCTGCTTGCATCTCTCTGAAGGTACTATTTACATCCGTATCGGAAGTGAGGAGGGGAAGCCACTACGTGAGCAAGTTAAAAACGGCATGAGTCCATGGGCTTAATACGTATACGTGCGTATGAATTTGATCCAACAAAATACTGCGAAAATTAGTCCATTGAACGAGGGGTATTGAAAGGGCGTACAAATGGTTTGCCGTCTAATTCAAAACGAGAGCCACTTGTGGTAACAAAGCCCGGAGGTACAACGCGTCCTCCAACCAGCCCTATAAAAAAGACGCAGTAAAGCAGTGCGCGCAACAAGGATGCCATAGTGTTGTTCTTCGGGGTCAACATCTGGGATTATATAGGAGGAGGGCATGCTCATTGCTGGAAGATTATCGGGGAAGACATGCAAAGCGGGTCAGATGATGTTGTTGGCGGGCCGTCGCTATCATCACGTGAAAACATTTTTGCCTAACCATGCCAAAGAGCACCAAGAAACGAAAAGAAAAGGCTGCAGATTTTTCGGTGCCTACACATCGTTGCGCGTTATGACTATGGGTTTCCAGCTCACCATCTCCCTGAGGTAGAAAGCAAAGCTTAAACTTGGAAAAGGAAAACAACTGGCGCCCAATGTCATAGACACCTCCTTCAAGGCCCGTTGTACGCTGCTTTACGTGATTCCAGTCTCCTTATTAAGATAGCACCACATAGCCATCGCGGTTCCATCTCAGAGCATTACTCACGACAAAGATGTCAATACTCCAACAACAAAGCGAAATTTGACCTTTGACGACCTGATAACTGATACGAAGCATTATGCTGCATCTACCCGTAGAGGTTTGTTCTCCTATCAACAGATAACTTCAATCTAGTTCAATGTACGCTAGATGCAATAGCAGGTCTCAGAGAGCTTCTGGACGCCAACGGGCATCTGATGGAGTCTTCCTTGACCACCGTTATCGACGCCTCGGCTCGCCTGATTGGAGATGAAGTGAGGGCGACAGCATTTATCCAACTCTTTTCTAACTGTTTCAGGACACCAATGTACGCAAAGCGCTCTTAGCTTTTTTGACCTGGCTTTTTCCTCATATTCCTACCGTTGGTGATGATTTCGCGCAACCCTCGTCTCCCTCCTCTGCAGCTCAACCCCTGATAGGCTGACCTTGTGCCACATTCGCGTGTGCTGATGCTGTTTGTTACTTTCGCACTATCCCACATATTTCCAGATATTCGAATTGACGCAGTGCGCTTCTTGGATCTTTTCCTTGAACATCTGCCACATGCTGTCACAACCGGCTGGAATGAGAATAAAGCTGATCACGGCAGAAGAATTCTAGAGGGTTATCTGGGCCTCTTGAACGCTAATACCAAGTTTTTGGAAGAAAATGGTAAGACAAAAATCATGCCAGGACTGTTGTCGCAATGCTGAGTTCATTTAAGATTCTTTGTCGACGACGGCAAACACAAATGTTACGTTAACGCCGGCTGTACGTTGACCTTTTTCTATGTCATTGATAGTCTTACTGTATCCTTGCAGTCCAAGTTGGTCGTCTTGCGCTCATTATCCGCATTCCTTCAAGCCTCGCTGCCCTCGATTATGGAGTCACCATCACCCGATTTCGCACAAATTTCAGCTCCTTCGTACACTTGGTTCTTGGCATCTTCGTTTCGTCGAACAGAGGACTATGGCTCTTTTGAAATGCTTTTTGCCCCGTCACTCGAGGCTTTTGGTGCTCGTAAATTCGAAGTAGTTGATGCTGGTGAAACCGCCGATTTTATCTGTGCTCCGTTGGCAGGGCTATTCACTGGCGAACAGTACACTCTACAGGAGGTGACTAATGCTTCCAACGCCATGGGTCAGTCTGAATTCGATAAATCTGATGTCTCCGACATCGATCTTACAATGGTCCGCACGAATAAAGTACGACTGCGCAAGCTCTGACGCATTTGTTAGATTCTAGCGCGAACGCTACACTCCACTTTGATAGCGACTTTTGTTGAGTGTGCCCCTAATGTATTTTCGCCGAGTGCCAGCCCTCCAGAAACAGAGGTACAGTTAGTGCTGGCTTTAAGCCAAATAGTCCGTGACTTGTATGCGGCCATACTGCAAACCTCTGCTCCTGTCTGTCCAATTTTGTTGGCTCGAAGTCGGGATAGGAGAGCTGACCGCTATAGCAGGTCAAAGAACGCTATAGGCATCCTTCCGAAGACCTGCAATCTTTTCTTGGTCACATGTCACCTTACTTTCCGTTTACACCTTCCCGGACTCACAGGAGTCGCGATATCAAGGTGAGCTAGACTCCGTCAACAAAATGGGAAGCTCACGTTGCTGCAGATGGAACAAGCATTTCAAAAGCTTAACCTGATTTATTGCGAGCTTTCTTCGTTGCTAGCCCTCACATTACACACTCAAACTACACGCGGCGCTCGCCAAGGAAAGCGAACGAAAGGGAACCATCTGAATGTGGAAAGGGTTGAAGGGGGACCTTCGATACACACTGAGCGCGTCAGCTCCTACGTTCTTCAGCTCCTAAGTGGGACCCCTGTCTTCGAGTCACAACTTGGACTTTCCCTGACACCCACTTCTTACCTTTCCTTGTTGCCTGCTATTTGGGCACTGTTCAAAAACACCTCTCTCTCACATCAGGAAATATCGAGTGCTGTACTGCATGCCACAATCAACCACTCCATCAAGATGTCACACAAATCGTCAATCAAACGATTAACCATCGGATTTGTGGGCCGGCTCATTCTGGTATGCATTATTATGTCGCATCGTTGGTGTATGTCGTTTCTCTCATACCAAAAATAGCTCTCAACGGAGCACTCGTATCATGAAAATTTTCGCATTGAGCGACATCCTACTGCCAACAAAATAATTGCCGACTGGATATCTCATCTCCCACAGGCTTTATGGGAGCTCGGTGGCAAAGACCTTATTGGTTCTCATGTAAGGGATCTTGGATAAGCCTGAGACGTTCGAGCGGCTAACGTTCATAGCTCATCTTAACCATTTTGTTACGCATCTACCAACGCAGGACCAGGGTGCCGCAAGCCTCGGAGGTTTGTACCATCGTTATCTATTTCTGGTCTCGTTTACTAATTCCAATTTTTTTTCTTAAGACGGCTTCCATACTCCGATCGAAACTCGTCCCCTTCTTTAATATTGTTCACCCGCATCGTGGACAACTTCCTGGGCCTTACGGCAAACTCCCGGTAGCATCGGCACATCGTCGCCTCGCGCTTGATCTTGCAGCCACTCTCCTCGTGGAGGATACTGGAGAAGAGGGGCCACGCCTAAGAGCTGCCGTTGAGCTTGTAGTGGCAGGGACAGAGGAATTTCAATACTGGACTCGGATCACAAATACACTGTGAACTTGGTCGATAAGTAAGCTCAACATCAACAATAGCGCCCAGTTGCTATGATGTACATCACAAATGCGTTGCAATGCTCTTGTAAAAAAACAAATCATTTAACAGCTACTTGAGCTACATTCCACAACAGTACATACATGGCTAGCAAATAAAAAACTGGTGGGATGAAAGTTGAGCAAGCTCAAAGAACAGTGATATCGTTATAACTGAATTGATACATATTGGCGAGTCATTCCAGCTCATCAAAAGAGAAGCGCCACGGACGCTGTGAATCACCAGGAGAGGAAAGACGGGTAAAGGGTATGATAGGATGGGGAGTGGTCACGTTTAGATCCATACCCAGGTCATCCCAGAGATACGACCGACGGAAAAGTCGGCAAGATCTTTGAACGCAGAAGGGGAAAAGTCGAGATCAGTGAGTGCACAACCTTCGCAGCGATCGGTGATGGCGACAACAATTGATTTCCCTTTGTCTGCATAGATGTTTATTATATGGAGATAACTAGAAAGAGGGAGAAAATAAACTAACATGTGGCCCTCACTTTCTTATTGCAGAGCGGATTGTTATTTGGGTTGACGCCGTTGTATCCGCTAAACCAAGAGATGAGGTGGATAGTGGAGTGGATGTGTAAAGAAAAGACGTACGGGAACTGATCAAAGAGCAAGTGGGAGGCAGCGGCAATATAGTCAGTGTCATGATTGACGACGCCACAAGCGCCAAGACCAGCTGAAAAGAGGTATGAGAAAAAAGATTTTAAAGCTGTAGAAAAGGGTGTACTTGAGTAGAAAGTGCCCTGGCCGGTCTGTGTGCCTGACATGAAGCCACCTGTGTTGGGCTTGGGAGGAGCAGGGGGAGGTGGTGGTGGAGCAGGCTTGGTGGTGGGAGCCGGTTGATGGGTAGTGGGTTTGTCGTCCTTGGGAGGGGGGGGCGGGGGCGGGTGAGTTGTCTTTGGACCGTCGTCTTTGGTAGGGGAGGGTGGAGGAGGAGCGTGAGAAGTGGTTGGTTGTGGGGCGACGTTTGCGACGGGGGTGGAGTGAATGAGAGTGGACGTGGAGGTCCGCTGTCTGCAACGCTTTCCGTCTGCTCTTTTTCTGACAGGAGCGAGAGGAGTATTAGCACGGCGAACTAGGCCGCGATGAGCGATAGCGCGGTGAGAATGAGTGGAGAGAGCCGAGGCAGATAACGCGAGGCAGAGCCAGAACAGGATCAAGGAGGACGACGACGACGACGACGACGATGACAAGTACATGTCTGTTAAAAGGAATGACGGGGGTTATGGGATGCTCGAAGGTGAATCAAAAATTTCTCTGATTGTTTATATGATAGAGTTTGTTGACACGTATTTACAGCGCCGCGCCAGCCTTGGCAGCATACATTTTGACCAATCCTGTGCTTGCAGCCCCTTCGAGACTCTTACCATATCCGTCGATCTGCCCTAGCAACAACATGCTTTCCAGCCGGCTCGGTTCAGCTGGTATTTTAAATAGCCGAGCCACGTCCTCTTCGGGAAGCGGAGCCAATCCCTGCGCGACCCGGTTCGCGTTCTCTTCTTGTCGCTTCGCCAGGTAGCTTTCCGCTTTCATTCGCTCCCGCGCAATCTGCCGGCTGAAGAACCCAATGTTGTTCTCCTCTGCACGGTAGCTGTCCACCGCTTCCGCAACATGCTCAAGGTTCCGTATCAGGCTCATCCTTCCGATCTTCAGCGTCTCAAACGACCGCGGCACTCCCGTCCAGTTCCCCCTCTCATCCTCACCATCTACCCCTTTCTCCTCCTCCATCAGCGTTCCAACAAACCAACCCAAAAGTGCGTTCGTCCGGATTTTTAGAGGCACTTCTTCCAAAATCTTCGTAAATGTCAACGAGTTGCTGATCATGCTACTCATGCATTCTTGTTACCTTCCCAAACCCCCCCTATGTCGTAATCAAACTCACTCACCTCGAGGTACTAAAGTTTGACTTCTTGTACGCATTCAAAAAGTTACTTGTTAAGCGAAATGCCCGGAACGACGCATTCCCTCGTGTGGTCTCCGAAACGTCTGCGAAACCCCATTCAGCCTTACTCCATACTCAAAATTTATGAATCAACCCTCACCATGCACAATCACAATACCACCATGCCGCAACTTACCTTGATGGAACGCTTGCATATCCACAAGCGACTGATTGAAAAACGCCCCAAGCGTCGTCACTTGATAGAATCCAACAACGCTGTCATCTGCTTGCACCTCCTTCAATGAACGCAGCATAGATGCCTGGTACCGTGCTGCAAATCATACATAAGAATAAATTTACAAAATAGAAAAACCACGCTTTGATCAATTAGCTCACCTGCAGATTTGGACGTCCTATCATCTTCTTCGCCACTGTGATGGGGAAGCGGAAATGAGTTGGATATTTCAAGCACACCATCCAAGTCGAGGCCTAATAAAAGTCCATGCGCCGTCGTTAGAGGTGCCTCTTTCGCGTGTTTCAAAAGTTTCGTTACCACCTATGCCGCATTGCAGCGGAGAGAGCGCATATCAGATCGGCTCTTTTGTATACGAAAATTTTGGACATGGCTCACCATTCCGTCGAGTTGCACGCTCGTCAATGGAATCTCAGCCTCGATGTCGATTACTTTGGACATTGAGGCAGGAATGGCTTCATGAGAGGCTGCCGCAGGTGCAGGCGTAGCAGCAGGTGCAGGAAGAGAGGCCGCGAGGGCCGCAGCCATCGACGTCGCCATTGTTATTGTCGTTGTTAGTGACAGTCTGCACTCAAAAAGAAAATGTGGAGGCCTTTGCCAAACAAACTCAAATAAACCGCGTATATGACTATTTATCTATTTGCAAACTGAAACTACTGTATCTCACGAATCAGTGGTGCGAAGCAAAAGGAATCGAAAGTTAGCTTTGAGATATGAAAGAAGCCATGCGAGGGATACTTAGCAACTTGATCGCCACACAACTGGGCACGCTGACCTCAAGGTTGCGATGCGCCGCTGGCCTTGTCACCTTGTGGTTCTGACTAAAGTGGAATGGAGAGAAAAAAATGAAAACAGCATGATGATGAGGCCATGATATCAACGCATGAGAAATTGGAACATCACATATGCTAGTGACCCCTCCCTCCCCGAGCTCGAGAACGAGCGCGTCGGACGGTAGCGATATGAGCCCCTGTCAATATGCTACAAGTAGAAAAAGGACAAAGACTTGTCAAGAAAGGAAAACTGGCCATATCTCATGCATCCTCGTCTCTAGGTATAAATTTATGTTTCGTAGCCATCGCCACCTCTGTCATGCCTTTGCCACTTCCAGTAACACCCACTATAAGACGGGATTTAACCGATAATAGGAGCAGGTAAGGTAGCCTAAACGATACGCACCTTTCCCTAACGGATTATCTGGAGTTTTGAAGATGCTAGTCCCAGACACACCAGCGATATGCACCCCTTTCTTCTCCGATTTTTTTGCAAACTTCTGCCAAGTTGCTTGTTTGTGCAACTGTTCTTTCGCCTTTGCTGCCCTCACCTCCATCTTCTTTTCATTTTTCTTCTTCTTCTTTTCCCGTTCCTCCTCCTCTTGCTTGTTTAATTTACGCTTATTTGACGAAGGGGCATTGTTTGCATAGTTTGGAGGCAGTGGTTTGATCTCTGTAGCCTTGACGAGCTCTGTGGTATTGTAGCCCTTGAACATGATGCTGTACACGCGATTTTCTGCCGAACCGCCGAGTGAAGTAATGCGAGCTGGATACCAAGCACCGTCGCCTGAGTATCTGGTGAGACATTCATCCCCAGCAGACCAAGTCTGAGTAGGTGTCGATGTGGAGGCTTTGCGACTAGCGTCAGATTTGGAAGAAGTGGCGGCTTCCGCTTGAACGAGCGCAGTCCGAGTCAGTTGGATAAGCTCCTGTAGCTCTGATCGCAGAGAAGAGAGTTCTTCATTGGAAGGGTCCAGAGAAAGAGCAGTCTCAACCTGGGAAAGTTGAACTTCATATGTTTCGAGGTCTGCCTTATCCATATGTCGTGGAGTATTGGAGCAAAAAGAGAGTGGTGTGACGATGCCCGTGACATCGGCGAGCGGGCTCATTCCAGTGGCCACCTTTGCAACTCTGACTCTTACACTATGGAGGCCTCTCGTTCTACAAGGATTACTCTCCTTCTGGTGATCGATATCCTGTTCTTCTTTGTCGAACTCATTATTGGTAAGTTGACGAGACGCGACGTCGGAAATCTCCAAACTAATCATATCCAGGTTATGCCGTAGGATCCTTAGCTCTAATAGCAGATAGCTTTCACATGCTCAAGTGAGCTACTGGTGTAACTGTAACTGTTGGTCAGACTAATCTTACCACCCCTCTAAGTGATGTCATGAGCCTCGTTGTAGCCTTGTATGCTATAAAGGTATGAGGTCAAACCTCGTTCTTTTGCGAGCCTTTCCATCTGAGTTTTTACATCTAGCTAACTTCTTCTTCTTCCGCGGATTCGAGATACTCCTATGGATGGCACAGAGCCGAGATTCTGGCCGCGCTCATCAACGGCGTGTTTCTACTCGCGCTGTGTTTTTCAATATCCCTCGAGGCACTACAGAGATTTTTCACCACACCAGGTTCATATCCTGATAGATCATAAGCCTCGAAGATTGACTCAGTTGCAGAAATATCCAATCCCAAGCTTGTAGTTATTGTCGGATCACTCGGGCTCGCCTCCAATATTGTTGGGCTGTTTCTATTTCACGGTGAGTGGGATACATATTTTCGTAAGCAAGATGAAATACAAACTGTTACCTAGAACACGGACACGGACATGATAATGGCCATACTCACAGCAAGCCACCTTCAATCACCAAACCATCTAGACCAGCGTCACCCAATGCTGATGTTAGGCTTGCCAGAAAAAGGTCATCTCATGCTAGAAGCCCTTCACCTTCCCGATCAGAATTCAATTCGTTGTATGGGCACCCAGCTGCCACAAGGGCCTCTCTTGTTCAAGCAGCTCACGACATAGCACTTGCCCGTTCACCTTCGCCGACAACCCACCGACATAGCGCATCTATATCACGACCTTCTTTCGACATCGAACCATCATCCCCTGCACCTTTTTCTGACAGACCTATGGACTCACCGATCACAGAGAACGGGCCTCCTGGCCTTCCCACTACGGAAGAAACGCCACTTCTATCCCATGGGTTGGAGGACGAGCCTCAGATCCTCAGCCATGCCCATGAACATGCTGGTTCTATGAACATGCGTGCTCTTGTATTACATGTCATGGGGGATGCGCTAGGGAATGTGGGGGTTATCGCTGCTGGTCTGGTCATCTGGCTTACAGAATGGAGCTTCAAATATTACTTTGATCCATTCATCAGCTTGCTCATCACTATCATTATATTCTCAAGTGCACTTCCTCTTGGCAAGCAACATCCTGCTACTCACCCTACACCTTATGGGCTAATTAATTGTCATTAGTTCGAAGTGCGTCTTTCATACTGCTTCAAGGAGTGCCTCAGACCATTTCCCTTGATGGTGTTCGAGATTCAATTCTCGAAGTTGAAGGCGTGTTATCAGTGCACGAGCTACATGTCTGGCAGCTCTCCGAGTCGAAAGTCATTGCATCGGTTCATGTTCTCACTTCAAGAGATCATGACTTCATGCCAATTGCAGTGAAGATCCGCAAAGCCTTACATCACCATGGCATTCATTCAAGCACTATCCAACCAGAGTATCTATGCCCAGGTATCAATACATCTACTAAGCAATTTAAAGTCAGTTCTTTCAGCACTGTACCAAAATTTTCACGACTGAGACGTATGCCTAAGGGGAATGAAGAAACCTCTTGTCTAATCCTCTGTCCCTCGGACCAAGCTTGTGATCCCATAGAAAACGCCTGTTGTCGTAAGTGAATTTCCCTGACCGGGTCATGACGGACTTTTGACGCATCCGAAAGCTCCGCCTTCGATAGAAGTTTAAAGCTTTTATACTGTACATGACTGCACCAGCTATCTCTGTAACTTGTTTTAGCCTAATTCACTCATGAAGACCGGGAAGTTAGCCACGAAAGATTGTGACGATGCCAACTGCTGTAGGATGGCTCTACTTGTATGACCACGTCTAGCACGTAAATCACTTGCAAACTTCCTTGCCATCCCTGCACTAGGTTGCCCTAGCAAAAATCGATGTTCCCCCGTCACCGTACGAATTCCAAGTTCAAGATGTAGCGCTGCAGAGAGGGCCGATGACACTATCGTTACGAGAAGCTCGACTTTCATGGGGTGATCAGGGGTTGGTTGCTGGTCCATTGCAAATATGAGGGAAGGTGCGACAATATGTAGGAAAATGGGAAGGAGGGGCGGTGCATGGGAGTTTCGTGGCATCGTCAAAATAAAGGTGCTAATCCACCTGCAAATATCCATCTCGCCAACGCTCGCAGTGACCACCAGTTCCGACCAAAGAAGCTGTAAGAATTTAGTCGGAGGCATAATCCTAATGCAGCGGCCAACATCTATCGCTGGGGCTTTTCCAGCACGCCCTGATGCCAGTGCAGCTCGGATCACTCGTCCCGGTTCATCTTCCAACGTAGCTTGTACATTCACTGAAAGCTGTTCTGTTCAATTTTAGTCACGTTATGAAAAGGGAAAGGACCTTGATGGTAGTCACCTTCAACCTGAAATCCAAACGTATCTGCGACAACTCGCTTCGTAGCAGTGGTATCAATTCCGAGAGCTCTTAGCGCTGCTTGACCCTTCTTGTTATTTAAAAGAGACCAAACTCTAGGTGCGCTGAGCATTATTACTGGTCGAGGACACGAGGGGGAAAGTAGAAGGGTTTGTAGTATATCGATATGCGTCGGTGTGGAAAACCTATGGGAAGTCGAAGAAGGTTTAACGCCTGTGTACTATAACTAACCTTCTTTGCAGTATTTCTTTAGTAAGTGCTTTAATGATTCCAGCAAGGGTCCAGTTCAACAAAGGTCCTGTGAAGTAAGAGACTCCGTTATTCAATGTGTCTCTGTCGATTTTCTGCAACAAATTTGCCCTGATCGCTTGAAGGAAAAGTGTCGCGGATATTCTTAACAGTGTGGTAGGCCGCGTCGACCTGGCAAAGTACTATTTAGATCCATGAACAAAAAATGGTAGTAAATTACCTCAAAATACTGTCTTCTATGCCTTCACTCCCACTATCGAACAAGGCTTTGAACCAAGCAGAAAATGCTGCCGCGTAATCCCCTGTTAAAGCTTCAACCGGGTACACCGTATCAGTGGTTTTGAGGTACGTAGATGAAAAAGATTTAAGATCTGCTGGATAAACGTCCGCTTCTAACTGTTAGAGTGGATGAGCGAGTTATAACGAGCTGCTGCAAGAGATGCTTAGCTACGTGAAATCGTGAAATCGTGTACTGCACGAAAAGAACCACATCTCCGAGATGGTTGACCGCAGTTTGGGGATCACCTTACCTCAGTTGTTAGCAGGAGGAAGACTATTGATCGTCTTAGTCAATACCATACCAACAGTTTCACAATCGTACTGATCGAGGAAACCAAGGGCGCGGGCTATGAGGTCCGATAGCTTTACGTGCAGAGCCATGATATCCATAGCAGCTTCATTCATGTACAGCACTTTGCACAAATGACTCAAAGAGTCGACGTCAAGTGCAGAGGAAAGTAGCATAAAACGCTATCAATAGCGGGGTTACGATTTAAATTCGTAAGACTTCGTTGGAAACCTACTTTGAGTATCATCGTCGCAAACGCGTTATGACATATAGGGTCCTGCGCAACACGGTCGATCCATACGCGCGAATCTTCTAAGTTACTATCTGTGGCGAATTTCAATTCCAGGTACGCCTACAGCAAAAGTCAATCGGCACATCACTGGTCTATGAAAAGCTGTTACCTCGAGATCAATGTTGTTGTCCTGGGCCTCAGCCTGAAGACGTGATAATTCATCATTTGATATCAAAGGGTCAAGGCCAATGGCAAAAGCGGTAGGAACGAGGTCAAGCTGTAGAGCGTTTTGAAGAAGGTCACGAGAGAAAGACCGCGGACTGTTTTATTTCAGTTCAGGCTTCAATGGCCAATGATGGACATACACTTCTTCTTCAGTCATGGCATCCTTCCCTCTAGCGACTGAAATCGCATGATTACATTGGGTGATCAGCTCAGAACGTCGAAAAGTTGTCTGGAAGGCTACTTGAAGGGCGCGTCTCTGCATTCTATGAGCGTTTGAATGGTGTAATATTTTTTCGACTCTCACCCAATCAGCAGTTGTGACTCCCTCTGCGTTTACGCTGGTTTCAAATTGTACAAGGAGTCGCGGGAGCTGTATTTCGTACGGATATGACAGTATTTTTATACGAAAGAGTCGGTGTGGCTTACTCGGCCGATGACAAAACCCTTCCAGATCCACGCGTTTGAGGTACTTTGTGACAGACATGTAAAGGCCGACAAGAACATTTGCGTGTAGAACGCCGTTGGAGACCACGCAGCCCACCTAAAAAGGGCCACGAGCATTGCAACAGTACTCTGGCTATCACCTGCACCAAAGTCTTGAGCTCTGTAAAGGATCTGGGGAATCATGTGAGAGGATCGTACTGCGATTAAGGTAGGCCTACAAGGTGATGGAAAAAGAGGCTGAAAACTATGATGTCAGTCTCTGAGCTAGTCCCATGCATACTGCCTTTGCCCAGAGCTAGTTGTATGGTATGCATAATCTGAGCTTCTCTTGCAGCCTTCGCATCATCCCCAATAAGGAGGCTAAGACTTAGAGTTAATGTTTCCAGTACTTGTCGGATGTCGGGTGCCAATCGAAAGTTTTGAAGCAGATCATTGGCATCGGCAAAATAAACCATGGCTTGAGCTGTAGATATTTGCGAGATATCCGATACACGAGAAAGGAGGAGTATTACAAGTTCGGAAGCAGAAGTGGTTAGCTGATGAAAATGAGACAAAGGAAGTGAGTGTGCGGTGCGGAGTAACGCTAGGGCGTCTTGTACGATAGCCAGTACGGCAACTGAAGACGGGTTATATGATATTACCTCGCTCAATGGTGCCAGTCCAGTTGAATAATGGGCATCTAAAGCAACTCGGCAAAGAGTGTCAAGAGTAGCGGGCGCATGCAACTCTGGCGAACGAGCTGCTTGCAGGAGAGTCGAAACAAAGATTGCAATAGACAATGATCCGTCCTCTATAGCGATTTTTAGATATCTCTGTAGGTCTGGGTCTCCTGGATAGGAACGATATAGGAGAAGAACAGAGTCTGATGCATACAGTATGATGGTCAAGTTAAACTGCCAATTAGAATGCGTTACTAACTGCTGAGATCATTTTCGACCTTTTCACTAGATTGATTTTGTAGTTCACTGGAAATGTACAGCTTGCAGAGTTCAAGCCACTGCCAGTAGATGATAGGTCAGGAGATCTACATCAGTCGTAAGCACATGCACTAACTTTGGCCGGAGATATCCCACTTTGAAAACAGTTCCTAGTGAGATCTGCGAGTGACATGAGTGTCGAATCTTTGGACAAGATGATACCAAAGGCAACAATCTAATTTTCACTAACACGCGATCACGTGTTACAAGACTATGTATTACTGTTACTCCTTATCTAGACTTTGGCTATCAATCTCCTAGTTTCTTGAGGTGTAAAACGAAGGATGATAGATAAAACTTTAACAAGATTGGGCTGTGGTAGACGTTGAATGAGGCAGAGAGTAGAGAATAATATGCGACGTACCCTCATCTCTTTGTGCTCTAGAAACTGTAAAATAACGTTTCTTAGGTACTCCAAATTGATGTCTTCGTCGCTTGCAACCTTCTCTTTCGCTGAGGGTTCAGTGAGGTCGGACCGAGACCCTACGTCAGGTGAGGCGGAATTGACAGAGGTTTGACTTGGGTTCAGGCTACCTTCGCTTGAACGTGAAGTCCAATAGCCAACGCCTGGGTTTCGTTGCCGTTCTAACAAAGCTACAGATGACTGGACCTTCCTTAATTCCTCGCGCAAGGTCTAGAGTAGGTTGGAAAAGTAGAGCTTGCTAAGGTTAAACCTGACTGACTTTTTTCCCCAGCTGCAGCTGTGTCTCGCGTTGTTTACCCTCCTCAATCAGTTGCTCTAGAGTTGCAATCTTTGAAGTTAAATTCTCCTCTTGCAATCTCCACGACATCTGAGTAGCGAAATGAGGATAAGCGTTAGTAAACTGCTGCTCGAGGTACGTACCTCAAATTCTCGAGTATCAGCATTATGTTGTCGGGCTGCATGAAGTTGTTCTTCCAGAAGACGTCGTTCTTCTTCTAACTTATCAGCTTGAGATTTGAGCCGTATAATAACTTCTTCGTGTTGCTGTTCTGTTTTCGATGCTGAACCTGCAAAACTCTTCAGATCCTCCAGCTCTCGGGTTTTATCGCGTAGTTTCTGGCTCCATTCCGCTTCGCTGTCGTTCCGTTCCTTCTCGATTGTAATTAAATTCTTTCTTAGTTCTGAGATCCTTATTTCGTACTTTGCTTCGGCCGTGGAAAGGGCTCGAGCAACTTCGTCTGTTGAGTTCGCTGGCTCACGCGGCCGGGCCTCTTGCTCGCGTCGTGCCTCCGCAACATCCTCTTTAAGTAGCGTATATCGGTCATCGAGCTCACGCAATTGGTATTGGTATTCAGTGTTTTGACTTTGCAGGGATTCAAGATGCGATTGTGCAGACTCCAGCTCCGCTTGACGCAATTGCAGATCGTCGAAAATGGTGTTTTTATCGTTCCTCACTTGAGCTAGCGATTGCTCCAGAGCTTGTATTTGATTATCTTTAGCGAAAATTTCCTGAGCTTGTGCACTCTAGAACAACAGCACGTCAACAATTAGCAGCTCAATCATGTCAAGAAAGTCACCTTTTTCGCCGCCGACTCGAGCTCGAACTGTCCCCTCGTGGCAACTAACTCTTTTTCGTATCGATCTTTCAGGCCAGCCAGTTCCTTCTCGAACTGCG
Organism: Rugosomyces carneus; assembly: GCA_018221805.1. Classification (NCBI taxonomy): domain Eukaryota; kingdom Fungi; phylum Basidiomycota; class Agaricomycetes; order Agaricales; family Tricholomataceae; genus Rugosomyces; species Rugosomyces carneus. The sequence goes on from JABCKM010019867.1 coordinate 92,201, forward strand.
TTCTGAGACCTATGATGGCTTTTTCTCTTTCGGCATCCATGTTCTCGAGGTCTTTCCGTAGTTTTGTCTTTTCAGCCTCTTCTTTTTCTCGCTCTTCTTTATCCCTGTCTTGCAGCAGGGCCTTTTCTTTGATGACATCTTCTCTTTCTTTTTCCGCCTTTACAAGCTTTTGCCGAACAGTCTTAAGGAGGCTGATGGCTTTGACACGTTTTTCTTCTTCTTCCTTCGCCAAGAGCTGACTGCGCTCCATCCCCTTACGCAGTCGATCCATCTCTATCTTCAGCTGGACGGTAGCTTCTTCAGCCTGAGTACCTGAACTGTGGGCAGCTTGAAGGAGAGCCTCCGCTTCTGACATCTGAGTCCGTAACTTCTCGATCTGAGCTAATTGAGACGCAGACTCCAGATGATGGATATCCTGAAGCTCCTTAGCACGAGCTTCTTGTACTATAGAGAATAAGCCATCATTTCGAATTGTAATTCGAAGTCGTACTTTGAAGTTTACCGCTTAGATGCTCGACCTCACTTTGAAGGACCTGTGATAGCATGAAATTCCATACCAAAGGCCTTGAGTCGGTATCAACGAACCTGGTTTTTCGAACTGAGGTTTTGAAGGTAGTCGCGCAGAGTCAAACTGTCCTGTATGCCTTCAACTGGGGTAAGTTCATGAAGGACCAAGTCAGCGGCCTGTTTCTCCGCCTGTAAACGTTTGAAAGACGTTGATACGTCTATAAATGATCAGGTAAGGTAATGGCTAGCTGCTAGCATATCATACCCGTAAATCTTTGTTCAACCTGCTTCAGCTTTTCTTGCAGGCTTTCCAGGGTTATAGCATGTGCCTCGTTACTCGGAGAGGAAGGGGCGCTTTTGTGAATATAGTCAGAAATTTCGTCGGCATTTGCGGAGCCTTGAAGCTCTAAAGGTGCAGAATTAGCGGAAGTGGTGTGTGAAGTGAATTGCGAGGTGGTTCGCTGCTCGAAAGATGGATCGCAATGTTCTACAAGCTCAGGTTCAGAGGTATAGGGTTGTTCGTCTCGCGAATTCGTGCTCGTGTCGGCCAATCTAGAAGTTTGTACGCTTTTACCATCGGGCTGGTCAACTTGCACGGTGCTGGTTATACTATCAACATCAGATGGGGGTGGCGACGAAGACTCGCTTTCGACTGCCACCTCGGAATTACGATCTAACCCACCAGTTTCATCGGTATTCCGAACATCCGACCCACCTAGAGGTGTCTTTAGCGCAGGGGATGAAGGTGTTTCATCCTTCCGAGCATACACCTGCATGCTTTCAGACGGGATAGATTCAGATGAACTTTGCGCCGCAGAGCTGGCTGATAAGGATGGCCTTGAGGAGGCTACAATGGTGTTGGAGGTGGAACTCGCATCTCGTAACGCAGCCGCACGAAGCCTGTCTTCCAGGGTCGATTTTGTCCTACCTTCTCTAGAGGGTGAAAGGGCTGGACTTCTTGGGACAGACCCTACACTTCCGGATCGCTGGGTAGCTAGGGATTTTCTTAAATTGTGAAGAGCTGACTCTGCCAACTGGCTTGAAGACAAGGAGGGAGAGGACAGTCGTGACGAGTCGAGTGAGTTTGAACGAGAACTCGGTCGCTCACGACGCGTGTCTTCTGTGGGCTTGTCGGGCAGCGAACTTTGAGTGGGTGCTAAACCCTCGACCGCCTGGCGCAACTGGGAGAACATTTCAAAGCCCACAAATCGCGTAGTTGGGTTCACGTGAGTACAGTCATTACAGTAAGTATTATTCTGTACACTGAAATCTACTACTTGCAACAAAAACTAACTGCATTTAATTTCATCATGATGTTTCCAAAGTACTCGTCTCTTTCTCTTTACCATAGACTGGAATAGGCCTAGGGGACACCAGTTGAGAAGAAGACGACCCAGAAGAGTCATCTACACCATTCTGGCTCGGTGGACTAGCTAGCTGCCAAGCAGGAATTGTAGGTCTGCCCAAGGTAGGCATGGGAGTAGAAGGTGTACTACTTGACCCCCGGCTGAGGAGCAAAGCCTTCAACGACTTCAATTCCTGTTGTAGCTCCGACAGAGACTGTGTCTGACTTTCCTTATTCTTGTCAATCATCTTGGGAGGGGTTATCAGGGCTGTGTGTGAACCATATCATGCATACCTTGGGCAACATTTCACGAATGTTATTGACTTCATCGCGAATCTCACGCATCTCGTCGCGAGTTTTGTTTTCGGCTTCACGCAACTCTGTGACCACGGTTTCAACATTAGCTGTCGCCTTGTCAATTTTGTCCCTTTGTTCTTCAACAGCGATCCGAACTGCCGCAGACTCTGCTTGTATTTCCCTTAATAGTGCTTCAGCCGCGTCGAACTGAGCTGTAAGTGCGTCACGATCCTCTTCGTACGCAGTCGAGCTAGGGGGTTGAAGATGTGGCAGCAGATATTTCTAGGTAAGAATAAATCGTAAACCTAACAGAAACATAGGTTCTACATACCCTGAACAAAGCTACGGCACCGTAGGCAACAGACCCAGAGAGCACAGCAGTGATCTACGAAATATATAAACAAAACATTCGTCGCAGGTTTATAATACATACGAAATAGTCCCGCCAGTCCCAACGATGGCCCATTTGGTCTACACGCTGGTACATCGAAGGGAGATATCCATCATGAGAATAAGGTGGATGGTAAGAAGAGCTTGAGCTGTTCAATGCTGCCTGCTTCAAAGCAATGTCAATCTCGGGTGATGTCAAACCCTTTGCTTCCAAAAACTGGATGCGCTGCGCTACAGACGAGGCTTGAGTCTAGAGACATATGAATTGAACAGACGCAACTATATGCAAGAAAATTAATTCACCTTGGGATCAGCTAGGAATGTGATAGCGTTTTGAATGAGCTCTTGACGGTTCGGAGAGGACATCGGTAACTTAAGTAACCCTAACCCAAGCTACTCACTCGTTGTCCTTCGGACAACGCCGGGGCCAAATTTTTCCCATTTATTGGAGGTCATACCGTACATAAACCGCTTACAGCTTCGTAGAACTCCTTGAACCAAAATGTTGCCCTGGGCACCGGCCTGCAACAGACTACTAACTCGTGGTATGTTACTCACTCTTACTATGAAAACCTGTTCTGACGTTTCGTGAAGCTTCCTTTGTAGCCTGTCGGCATACCGTTTCCAAGCCTTTATTGGCAGTGAACTTCTCAGGTGTGACCTGACGCGTCCTTTTAGTTTATAAACGAGATAAAGTTATTTTCCACCTCCATAGCCACTCGAAGAGGGTATGCTGAGGCCTATTCTCGTACCAAACCCCATATGAACATTGGAACCATTGGTACCACCTACATGACGTACTATAAGGAGCACAACCTGAAACTTCATCTTAGGACACGTCGACCATGGAAAAACAACATTAACGGCCGCCATTACCAAAGTCATGGCCGCTCAAGGCGGTGCTAAATTCACCGACTACAATCAAATAGACAAAGCCCCGGAAGAGAAAGCACGCGGAATTACAATCAATTCTTCTCATGTCGAATACGAGACGGACGCGCGACACTACGGTCATATCGATTGCCCCGGGCATGCTGACTGTAAGTCCGTACTTTCCCGCTCGACGCCATGTCTCAAACCCGGCCAGATATAAAGAACATGATCACAGGAGCTGCTCAAATGGACGGGGCTATCATCGTGGTGTCGGCGACGGACGGGCAGATGCCCCAAACTCGCGAGCATCTTCTTCTCGCACGCCAAGTTGGCATCAAAAGACTAGTTGTTTTTATCAACAAGGTAGACCAAATTCAGGACCAAGAAATGTTAGATCTTGTCGACATGGAAATGCGAGATCTCCTTTCTACATATAACTTCGATGGAGAGCACACTCCTATCATCATGGGCTCAGCTCTGGCTGCTTTGAATGGCCAGAATGACGAGGTTGGCGCGGAAAAAATAAAACAACTCGTGAAAGCGTGTGATGAATGGCTCGAGCTTCCTTCTCGTAAGCCTGAGCCCTTTAACTGTTATTCTGCTAACGTAGAACCTTGAAAGGCGACCTTGAACAACCGTTCTTAATGCCCGTTGAAGGTCTGATATCGATTTTATTTCAATTCAATGCAATGAACGCCCTTCCTTTGTATGACAGATGTTTTCTCAATCTCTGGGCGTGGAACCGTTGCAACCGGTCGTGTAAGCCATTCCATTTTTCATTCTATTTATTTCAACATGACAACCTGCGTCAGGTCGAACGCGGAACAGCAGCAAAGGGTGCCGATGTTGAGATCATTGGTCTTGGTGCCAATATCAAAACCACTCTCACTGGTATTGGTAAGTCACCCTCGAAACTGAGACCGCTTTTCAACTAATGTCCACCAAGAAATGTTCCACAAGGAACTCGATCGAGTCGGTCAAACTTCCAAACTCATTGACATCTGACTAACTGCTTAAAGGCCGAGGCTGGTGATAACATGGGAGCCTTACTACGTGGTATCAAGCGAGAACAGATTAGACGCGGTCAAGTAATCGTCGCTCCGGGCTCTATCAAGGCAGTCAAGAAGTTTCATGCCCAGATCTACGTACGCCACTGAAACGTTAACACTTAATATTTTCTGATCCCCCCTATGTTAGGTACTGACTAAAGAAGAAGGTTGTTAACCAGATTTGTCTTACAGTCTTCCAACAGTTCTCTCATGCCTACCAACAGGTGGCCGCTACACCCCCTTCATGGCCAATTATCGTCCCCAGATCTACCTGCGAACAGCTGATATAACTGTAGGGTTGACCTTCCCAGAGGGTACACCAGACGCTTCTGAGAAAATGGTCTCTCCCATTCTGTTACCCACTTCGTCAGCTAAAAGTAACTTTCGATAGGTTATGCCCGGCGACAATGTTGAGATGGTATGCGACCTGCACGCAGATGTAGCGGCAGAGGTTGGATCAAGGTGAGCTAATATTTCGTCAGCCTCTTGGGGCCTCACCTCACTCATTTGTCAGGTTTACCCTTCGGGAGGGCGGTAAAACTAGTAAGTGCTACGCTTTCAAAACCTCAAACAGTTTACGATACTCTACACTCTAGTCGGCACCGGCATCATTACAAAAATAGTGGAGTAATGATATAATAGAGGAATTCTGGCTACTACACCCAACTCCTTGAATACTATAGCATATGCATACTGCAAAATGATAAAAGTAATAGCGCGAACCCGGCGTACTTAAGCGGTTACATAAAGGAATGAACAGCGTAAATACGCAGAGCGGAACACACTCGGAACATATATTGCCCGACAACCTTGTCAACTTGTCACGCATTTTCATCATTGACACCTTCCAAAATGCAAGCATTCTTGCGGGCGACAACTCGTGCACGAATCTCAGCTTCTCTTCCTCGGCGAACAAGCTATACGCTTGGGCATAAGCACCAAATCTTGCGTACCCTCGTCAGTACGTGGATTCACAGTTCATTCTCATCTCTAATACCTTAATTGGTTCAGCGAAAAGATATACTGCTGAGCACGAAGCGATCGTATACGACGATTCTACGGGTCTTGGAACAATTTCGATAACAGACCACGCCCAGTCTAATTTAGGAGATGTGGTTTTCGTAGAAATCAATGCACCAGGAACGGCAGTCAAACAAGGCGGTACGTTTCCTCGACGGTTCTATTTGCAAATCGTTTTGACGCATCGCTTTGTAGACCCTATCGGGGCTGTAGAAAGTGTCAAGGCAGCTTCGGATATCGTACGTGGTTAACGTCCACGCACAAGTACACTGAATGGCTGAGCCGTCCACACTAGTATGCTCCCGTATCGGGAACTATTGACACAATAAACAAAGACCTTTCTGACCAGCCGAACCTTCTAAACAAGTCACCCGAAGAGAGAGGTGTGTTCGTTTTTCGGACCACTGATTTTCTCTCTTACCACTGAACTAGGTTGGCTATGCAAAATAAAATTATCTGACCCCGCCGAGGTGATATTCCTACATCAAATTCTACCACGTATCTCCTACTAATTCATGGACTAGATGGATGGGCTTCTGACTGAGGAAGCCTACAAAGCAACCTATGAGGAGGCATAGCTCTGTCTTATACCGTAGTTAGAGTTGATAAACAATATATAGAAGTAACCATGTTCTATTGAATCATACACGTCCTTGCGCATGCTGTGGTGGTGGCGTCGACGGTTCGTATTTGTACTTCTCCCCCCGCATTTCCATCCTTTGTTTTGCCTCATTCAGAGCCCAGGTCTGTATACTAAACATGAAGGAATTCAGGTTAATTCTACGGAAATTGTAGACATAGTAGACGTACCTCGTATCTGGCTTATAATAGAGCATCACACCTGCAAAGGCCATGGTCCCGAACATCCCAATATACCAGATGTTTTCCCAGTCCTCTTTCACTCTTTTCTGGCCAGGCGGCGGCGGCTATCCGAAGTAATTAGCTTGGATATAAGAACCGGAAGTAGTAACGTACCTTTTCGCCGAACAAATAGCCTGAAGGCTCATTATACTGGGGAGCGTCGTGCGAGGCAAACCGTCTTGCTACAAAGCGAGGTCCTGCGGAGCGTAGTGCGCGCAGCGTTGTTGTAGGCAGCATTGAGAGTATGATAGTATGTTTACAATCACAAACAAGGCTTAACCGATTTATTATTTATTTACTCGTGTATCTGCTTGGACAAAATAAAGTAATCGACGTCCGAGTCACTGTCGTTGTCGCCTGCAGAATACCCCGGTGATGTCTCGTCCATAGAGAACCTAGAAATCAAGCAAAGGTTAAAAGGCATCAAACATTGAAGCGGCCGTACACCTACCCCGAGACTTGGTAGAATTTGTAGGCAGCAATATTGGAGTCGAATACTGTCAGGACTATCTTCTTCATGTGCCAAGTTCTTCCAATGGCTTCCAACGCCTGCATGAGGAACTTTCCCAGACCAGAACGCTGGTACGTTTCACGAATCTGCAACTCATAGCTTGATTCGTCAATGGTCTAAAACCCGATAGCGTCACAGAAGTTGCTCACCAATAAATGATATCTTCTTTCTCTTCACACTCGAAGCGGAACATCGCGAAACCCGCCAGTTTGTCATCAATATCAATCAGAACAAACCGTGATAAGGAGCTGAAAAGTTCCACGCGTTTGTCTGACGGATTCCAACCAAAGGAAGACGCAGTATAACTGCGTCGGTATGTCAGCCCGCAGTAAAATATATATATATAAATTAGAGACCCACAGCTCACGCATGTTTTCCTTGAGGATCATCCAAAGATCATCTCTATCTGTCGTGTGTAGTTCCGAAGCAAGTAACGTTCTGAAAGCGTGTCTGCTAAATTCATCGGCAAAGAAAGAAAGACTCGTTAAGACCACTCTGGCAAACCTAGTTTCGAGTTCTCCACAGGCTTCAAAAAGTTGACTTGAGGATGCCTTGTACATATCAGAATGTTACAATACATTTGGAATGTCCTAGCTTACCTGATTTGCCTTGCGGACCAACCGACTTGAGGAGACGGGCATCTCAGCATAGTATAATGTTATCGGCCACTTGACATACGACCGACTTGGTATTTGAATCATGTGACGAATCGATTCTTTGACCGACTGTGGCACACTGACACACTGTGCGGTACCTTGTCCTTGTCATCATGAAGCTCGACGCTACCGATCTACGTTACATCGAAGCTGACGAATTCAGAGTTCTGACCGCCGTAAGTATTGTGCACCAATATTCTTGGGGGGGTGGCATTCCTAATCAGTCGGCAAAAGGTCGAGATGGGTTCTAAAAATCACGATATTGTTCCAACGGTCCTCATTGCACAAATCTCTGGGCTGAGGACAGGCGGAGTCAACAAGTTGATTGGTTCTTTGGCGAAACGAAACCTAGTGACCAGGGTGCGGAATGCAAAATGTTCGCCCCGATTTAGATGTACTAGAGCGATCAAATGACATAACCTTCATCGAATAGATGATGGGTATAGATTGACCTATGGTGGATATGACTACCTAGCTATCCGTGCCATGTCGAAACGGGGATCTCTCCATTCTATTGGGAACCAGATTGGAGTGGGTAAAGAATCAGGTCAGGTTCTCGATTCCCTCCCCCCCGGCGGCTACACATCTGACGACTCTTACTTAGACATCTATATTGTGGCCGACTCGGATGGAAAAGAAATGGTGTTGAAACTCCATAGGTACGATCTATCTGTGCATCTGTGTACTCTTACGTTATGCTCACCGTATGATCATGCAAGACTCGGAAGAATATCCTTTCGAGCGATCAAAGAAAAGAGGGATTATCTTGGGAAGCGCAAGTCTGCGTCATGGATGTACATGTCACGACTGGCTGCCCAGAAAGAGTGGGCGTTCATGAAGGTGGCCATCCAATGCTTCTAACGATGTCTTTTTGTGACCTGAAAGTTTAATCTTCAGATTTTGCATGAGCATGGATTTCCCGTTCCAACGCCTATTGACCAAGCGAGGCATTGTATCCTCATGGAATTTATTGATGCTTATCCCCTGTAAGAAGAAAAACCTTTCCGTGCCTTTCATATCTAACAAGAGCAAAAAAACCCTTAGGCGGCAAATAGCAGAAGTGCCATCTCCCGGCAAACTCTATTCATCCCTGATGGATCTTATTGTTAGATTTGCACGTTCAGGACTAATTCATGGCGACTTTAATGAATTCAATATCCTAATTCATCGAGAAAGCGGAAAGCCTGTCGTTATAGACTTTCCGCAGATGGTGAGCACCTCTCACGAGAATGCAGAATGGTCAGTCGATCGTGAGCGGACCCAGTGTTTTGTCTGACGAAATCTAGGTACTTTAATCGCGATGTCGATTGCATACGAACCTTTTTTAAACGTCGGTTCCAATACGAGAGTGCGCTGTACCCGATGTTTAGGAAGTTGATGGCCGAAGAAAGATCCCAGAGTGGAGAAGGATTCCGATTGGACGTCGTCGTGGAAGCCAGTGGATTTGGACGAAAAGATCAACGGATACTGGAAGAGGTAAAATAATATTATTGTATCTTGACACGGGCTAAAATTGAATTGCCTCAAGTATATGGATACCATAAAGGACAATGGTGGTAAAAACGAAGAAGAGGAGGAGGAGGAGGAGGAGGAAGAAGAAGAAGAAGAAGTGGAGGAGGAGGAGGAGGAGGAGAATGGAGAACGGAGAGTTGAAACAGACGCTGAATGTCACTCAGAAGCAGAAGCGCTACAAGCAGGATTAGGTATTGACGATGCAGATGCGGCACCAGGTCGTACGCGAGGACGTTCTCTTTCAAGATCACCGCCTCGATCTCGGACATCTTCGCTTGTCCGACTGACTTCAGAGATTAGTATGAGAGATGTGAAGACGATGGTCTCGAACGACCTGAATAAGCAGCGAAAGGCACAGCAACGTAAATATCACTCAAAGCGGGGAGCTCATCGTGTGGGTCGACCTGTGGGAAGCAAAGCCAAGCAAGATGATCGTGTAAGGCTGGATCGTGGTGGGGTATGGGACTAGGACTATGGCAAAAACGACAGCACAGCACAATTTTTTTTACTGATGGTCAAGTTGATATTTTTAAAATTTTGATTACAACTAATATTGATTGTAGGCTACGGTGTTTGAAGTGGGAGGGGGTTGCTCTGACGACTCTACCTGGATGAGAAGGAGTATGTGAGGATGAATGGAGGAGGAAGAGGAAGGAACGTACGGAAAGGCTAAGTTTTAGTAGACGGACAGCTCTGTCTAATTCTAGCAACTTGAGCTTGGAGATTGAGGCGTCGTATTGCAAACCGGCGACGATACTCTGAAATAGGATTAGAATGTGGGAGGTAGCAAGATGAGAGAGAATACCTTTGCAGTTTTAGAGTTGAGACCGTGGTATGGTTCCAGCTCGTGTGGCGCGACGGGTGCGAGGCCCATGCTTTTGTAGACGTGATGAATGTTGACATGGGGTGACAAAGTATATTGATGACTTACAGACTCAATTGGTGGTGAAGGTTGTCGATATGTGCTTCGAGACTGGCGATGTAAATTTTTCTTCTCTTGGGTGCAGGGATGTTTGAGCTGATGTCGTTGTTAGTTTTATTTTATTATTTTGGACGAGGCGATACATACATTTCGTCTGGAGTGAATATAGATTTTTCCAAGGAGTGATTCCAAATCCTTCTTCGTTTAGCCTCTCCCTCTTTTGCGTAGAGACGGGCGTAAGGATTTGAAACTGAGCGAGGTTTAGCAGAAGAAGAGGCCATTGTGGTGTTGACTATTATTATTATTATTATAGTATTTATATCGTCGGCGGTGGTGAGATCTGCACAATCGTCATGTAGATCGATCCAATCTACCGCCGATAAATTTGTTTGCTGCTATTGTCAGTCTTCTTTGTGCGCTGCAACCGTGGGGACGACAAGAAGCGCCTGCTACGACTATAATAATCAAAGCAAACATCGTCGTCGTCGTCGTCGTTATGGATTTCTTACCTCAAAACGATTGTGTATGTTTATTAGCAACTTGCATTCCTTTACTGACTTTTGCTATGCCAGTGCTACTATTATCCTCAACAGCCTCCCGTCCACGCACCCGCTCCGCTGCTTCACCAGTCTTTTACCCTCTTCTCTCCCACTACCCCCGCCACCGCTGCAGATCCCCCCTACATTCCTCCTGCCCACTCTTACTACTATTACTACCCACCACCGCCTCCTCCCACCTACAACTCATACTACACCTCCATCCCCACTCCCTCGGAACTGCTTGATCATTCTATCCAACACGACTCACTCCCATCACCTTCACCCCCGCCAGATTCAAAAAACGAGACTTCAAGAAAAGCTTTACGACGAGCCATAGCCAGCCACGTCGGTTTCCCACCCACTGACATGTGCGCCACACTCATCCCATAACCACTTATCCTCATTCTCTCTCCCCTAGCGAAAATATCACTTCCCATGAAAAGAAACGGCAATATCTCGAGTGCCTCGAATACTACGTCTCTCATCTTCAACAACAAATCTCCCTCGTCGGTGCTCAACCTGTCAAGATGCAAAGAGTCAGACCAGTCAACGGACGAGGCATGTCAAGCAAATCCATAAGGGTAACTAACCATCCTACTATACAAATAACATTTCCCACTCCGCTTCCACCGTCAGACACTTCTCGTACACATGGCCAAAGTCAACCAACGCCTTCATCAAAAAACCCTAGCTGGAGAACAACAAGTAAGTCTCTTTGTTGTTTTTTGAAACTCGAAAACAATCTGATTGCTCCTCGAAACCGTTAGTTTGTCTGTCTTCGTGATGCCGCTACTCAGCAGTCTGACCTCCTAGATTTTCCACCTTCAATCCATACCATACAATAGTTATTCTCGTGCACTTTCTTAAACTAATTAGTCAATCAGAGTGAAAATGCCAAATGTGATTAAATTAGAATCTCCAGATAGAGCAAAGAGCAGGGTAGCACTACTGTTAAAAAGACGATAAAGTTGGTACAATACGAGAGATGACGCCTATTTGTTGACACATGCGAAAAAAAGAGAAAAAAAAAGTACTGGCAATACAGCGTGAGTTGAGGCCTCCACAAAGCAATCCGACTTCAAAACATCTCGCCTCGTTCGTCAACTCGGCCGCTCTCAACGCCGACGAGTTTGTCGCTGTGAGCCGTTCAGTTGACCTACAGATTCTGCAGGCACAGGATTCCCCTCCAACGCAGCGGCGATCACTTCCGCAGGTAAATCAATGTGCACACCATCCGCATAGGTAAAAGCGTCCAACGGTGAGTAAGCCGGCGGATCACGTCTTGTCAGTCGTGTTATGGGTCCAAGCCGATCTTCTGAAAAACTTCCTTCTGAGCCAGTGGATCCTTCTGATCTCCGTTGACTGCTGCGCGCAGGTCGAGAAAGAGCCTGTAAATGAATATCACGCTGATTCGGGGTAGGCGGATTTTGCATAGGACTCATAGGGGACTCTGGAGGTGGATGAATGTTGACCGTCAGCTCGGCTGCGCCTAGCGGCATGTGAGTGAGAGAACGTTGACGCCGATGCGTTGTGAACGGGTTAATCGCACCTGAGGCTGCACGAACCGGTGAAAGAGACCTCGACGAAGGACCAGATACAGCGCCAGATGTAGATCTAGACTCGTCCACGTCCTCCTCAGGGCTCGGGGGGTTGACGCTAAGCCTCTGATAGCCTTCAGGAGGTGCACTATCAAAGAACCGCGCTATTCGTGAAGGCCCGGCATTAGTCGGTGGAGCCGACTCCCCTGGTTCTTCTTCATCGATTGGCGTTATGGGAGGTGGGGGTGTGAGGGGCGACGGCGCACTGAGATAAGTCCCGTGTAGCGGAGAAGTCCCGTTCTGGCTTCCTGCAGATCTGGGGCGTCGTGATCGATGGGAGCGCCGTGAGGGGGACGCGGCACTTTGTGGTGTACCATCTGCATTCATTCGAACACGCCCACCGACATCAAGCAAAATACTTCCACGTTCACTACCATACGCTGGCGGCGGCGCCAGGGTGCCAACGCTCGGTGCCAAGCCCCATTTCTTCACGTTTGCCTCGATGAAGACAAAGCCTGCTTGCCCAAGGTTAACGTGAACGCTGCATGGACCATCAGCACCGATAGTGGGGAAAAGGTTCCATCTACTGAGGCCAATGAAGGCATCCTCCATCTTGCGCCCGTTCCGAGTGAAGAAGACTGTGCCTGTGCGAGGGCGGTAGCCTACACCTAGAACGTCACCTTCCTTGAGTAGGGGTCCGAAGGAGGATGCGGTAAATGGGAAGTTATGCGACTTGTCCCCATTAGAATGGTAAGCCACCGAGTACTTGTTCAGACCGGGTAGCCGGAAAGCTGGATATGGTTTTGTAGCCAACCCAACAGAGACAGTTGTAGTTTCTGGGAGATCAAACATCTTTACTTCCCAGTAGTAAACCTCATTCAGCTTGGGCAGTGGTAAATTAGATTGGACACATGAGGATGACGCAGGATCTGGGAGGAATGTGATCTCGGTCCGTGCGTGAACAAGTAGGGAGTTGACTGTCTCATAGTCTGGCTCAAATGACCAAGCTGAAACGCCCTTTTCCTGGATTGAGAGGAACTGTGATAGAGTGATATCAGTAGGCAGGGAGTTGGGTGGGTATTGTAGCTGATGCTCTAAGGGTTCTGGTAAGCAAAATAGAGGGTCAAGATGATAAGGAATGATATACCTTTGGCACGAAGATATTCTCTTTTTATGTGTTCGGGAACACCCTCAAGCCAACGAGACTCCACACCCTCGAAACCACCCTCACCCTCGACCAATTCCTCTCTGCTCATGTCTACCGGTCCATCATGGTCATTCAGGGCAATCCCTCTTCTACGGCGGATAAGAAGAACACAAACAAGGAATACGAGTAAAAGGAAGAGAAAGGTGGATAAGACGATCAAGAGGGGTAAGAGGACGAGTAATGCATCGGTCTGTGGAGGTGGGCTATTTTCTGGCGGAGGATCGTAGCGAGTATCGGCTGCAATGCCTGTAAATTGGCTTGAGCTGGCCATGAGTACTGTAGGGGTTTGAGGAGAGGAGGCTGTACGTGGTGACTCTCCCTCTCCGGACAATCAGTGTGGAGGGGCAGCTCAGCGACGGCAACAAGGCATGCCGCCGAGTTGCTAGCTTACTAATCAACGATTTAATTAATTAATTAATTACCAAATAGATATATCGATGGCTACCCTCTCCCCAGCCACTTCCCCTAGAGTCGTCCGTCGCAGAGCATCAAACAGGCGAAGAGCTGGTTCGCATCTCCCGCCTTATCCACCACAGGAACCACACGATGCAGCTCTCAACCATATTCGCACTTTTCTCAAGTGTCATACGTCGTACGATGCATTTCCAGTCAGTTTCAGATTGATTGTTCTCGACACGAAACTCAACGTCAAGAAAGCGCTACAATGCCTTCTTCTCAACGGTGAAACATAACATTTATTATAATATGTCCCATCAGCTGATAATCCACTTCAGGTGTCGTGTCTGCGCCCTTGTGGAATAGTGAAAAGTCTGCCTTTGCAGGAATGCTTACTGTATTGGATATCATACATCTGATACAGTATTATTATCATACCGCGTCATATGACTATGCTGTGACGGATGTAGAAACATTTCGGCTCGAGTCTTTGCGAGGTACGTCGTTTTCTTCTCTCCTGTCTTCCAAATCCTGTTAATTTCCGTTTTCCAGACATTGAGAAGGAGCTTGGAGTAGCAACTCCCCCGCTTCTGCGAGAACATCCTACAAGTACTTTGTACCAGGCGGCCAAACTGTTAATCCAAACACACGCGCGTCGCCTTCCGTTACTGGATCACGATACAGAAACTGGCCATGAGGTTATCGTCTCCGTCCTCACTCAATATCGCCTTCTAAAATTTATATCAATCAATGTCAGATTCTATACTATTTTTTCATCTGAACAAACTCGTCCTTATTCATTTCACAGTGCCATAAACAAGTCCAGCAATTACACTTGACTCTGCGTAGGCTCAAGATAGGTACATATGTTCAGTCATCCCACCACGATATTCAGGAGGGCCAAAACCCATACTATCCGATTGCCACCGCCAAGCTTGACACGCCTGTGTTTGATGTTGTCCACATGTTTTCGGAACGATCCATCTCAGCTGTCCCCATCATCGATGAGAACGGCATTGTCGTCAACTTGTATGAGACTGTTGATGTAATTGTACGACTACACTTGTTTCTACTTCCTCTCCTGGGAGTTACTAATACCTCTCGGTAGACGCTTGTTCGCTTGGGGGCATATCAGGCCCTTGACCTTACCATATCGGAAGCGCTGAATCAACGTTCACCCGACTTCCCTGGTATTGTGGTTTGTACAGCGTCTGATTCACTGGGAACATTGCTCCAGTTAATAAAAAAGCGCCGCGTGCATCGCCTCGTTGTGGTAGAGGGCGAGGTAAGCTCAAAACAGGCGATTCGCGCCTGGCATAACTAAGCAATTTACACAGGAGGAAGAAAAGAAAGGTGGCAAGAAAGGGCGCTTGTTAGGAATTATCACGCTCAGTGACGTGCTACGGTATGTCATTGGACAACCCGGAATAGGTGAAGCTGTTGAGAAAGAAGAGGCGCAGAAGTCGGCGTAACCTGATGAATTCTGGACACCATTGTACTACTATTTACTCAGTCTACATCTTTGAGAGATATGGGAATCCGCTCTGGCTAGACTGCTCATTTATATAACAATTCAAACTGTAGAGCGATTTCAGTGGGAAATGATTTCTGGCACTTTTCCCGTTACATATTTGTTATGGCAGAGTGTTTGTAACCCACGATGAATATTCCGTCAGGAAAACGCGCATTGAGAGCTGAGAGTCCTGCCAGTAGGTTCTCATTGGCCATTGGCCTCCCACTGGCACTTCTTGCACGCGCACTTCTTTAGAAGACGGAACCAACATCATCTCGAGCTTTGCTTGTTGCCTTGTACACTATCTGCCGCATGGCTACATTTTCACTTACTGCGACTGCTCATGCCATGGTTCCATATCTTATTTTGGCGGGAATACCACTGGCAGTAACATTCCTTTTTAAGTATGCGGGTGATCCCTATGGTCTCTTCCATCTCTCTTTGAACCAGCTGCCAGACGAAAGCAGCGATGCCAGTCCGAGAACTGAATGGCTGAATATGGGGTTTTGGCAGGCAAGCATTTCTAGATCACAGAAGCGGAAAAAAAGAAATCTAATATTCTCCTTTGTTTAGGATACAAATGTCTTCCCTCGAGCTTGCGAAGGTAATCTTGGAACCTCAAAATAACTATATTTACACTGACGAAAGCCAGCATTGGCGAAGAAGCTGATACAAGCGGCAGAATGCAAGAAGGGTGGAGCGATCCTTGGTACGTTACCAACTTACAGTTTGACTGCTGCGCAAAGGTGGACAAGACTACATTTGTATAGATGTCGGCCACGGAACCGGTGAATCGCTTCTGTTGCTTCTTTCCGATCCTTCCATTCCCCGACCCTCCATACTTGTTGGGATCACCAGTCTTCCAGTGCACCACTTTCGTACGCAGGAACGCGTGGACAGATTGCTCGCGGCTTCTCTAAGCGATCCGCGACCAGACATTTCCCTCTACTTGGGAGATGCCGTTTGCCAACCCAGTACATTTGACCATCCCCTTGATCCGTCTTCAAAAGTCATGTTTGACAGTATTCTCGCTTTGGATTGTGCATACCACTTTCACACCCGACACACATTTCTACGTCAATCGCTTCGCAAACTGGCGCCTGGTGGCCGTATCGCCTTGGCTGATATTTGTTTTGATCCGGGTAGCCTTCAAAGCCGTAAAATGCGGCTATTAGCCTCTTTCTTCGCGTTAATGCCAAAGCAGAACATGATATCTGCAGATGAATATGTCGCACAGCTGGAAGCTATGGGATATGTTGATGTCAAGCTGGAAGATATCACTACAGATGTATTTCCAGGGTTCATTCGATTTTTAAAGAGCCGTGGATTTGGGTGGAAGATGTTCGCGTCTTTCCTTGGCTGGTACGTTAACGCGGGAGCACGCTTTGTGCTGGTTAGTGGGCGTAATACAGTAATATCTAATGTGATGACATAATCACACATTGTCAGTAATGACTGCCATTCAAGCCGTGTTTATTCCCAGCTACGAAGAACGCTCTTTCCCCAAGCCGCATATCGTCTATCGCATAGAAATACAGGGTCATGTAAGATCATGGAAAATGTGGCGCCGTTACTCCGAGTTCGACGATCTACATGTTCAATTCACCAAAGCACTGGATGCACCCCCACCGACATCCTTACCTCCAAAACACAGATTCTCTACCATCCTCTCTCGTACAGACCCAAAGATTCTTGAAGAGAGGCGCAAAGGTCTCGAAGAATATATCCGAGCCATTATCAGTGCCAAAGAAGACAAATGGAGAGAGAGCGCTGCCTTCAAAGAGTTTCTTGGGATACCCATCAGTAGGCAGGGGGTTGGTCCACCAACCCAGTTCACTTCCGCGTCATGGCTCGAGGAACATATCGAGTTGCAAGCACGAATGCGAACCATACGTGCCGATATCAATAAGCGCGACGCACTATCTGATCGTGGCGACATTGGAGCCTCACACAAAGCAAACGTTGGAGCAAAGGCCAAACTAGCAGGACTTTCCACCCGTATTTCTACCCTTGATAAGGGCCTGGAAGAGCTAGGCATGTCGGGGCTTGGAGAGGGAGAGCTTCAGCGACGGTCAGATATGGTCGCAAGGCTGCGGGACGATCATGAGAAGCTCACCAAGATCCTCACAGTCGCTAGGGAGACATCACGAACTTCCGACTCACCAAACAAACCCAGTTCATCTTTGGAAACGGATAGGGAGACATTGTTGGGTCAGGTTTCGAAACCTGTAACAAGAATCTTTGGTGCCAAACAACCTCCAAAGGAAACGGAGCAAACTCGTCCCTTGGATGACCATGGCTTAGTTGTGCAGCAGCAGCTTCAGATGCAAGAGCAGGACGATGAGCTCGCCCAAATCACGACGATCTTACAAAGACAAAAACAACTTGGAATAGCTATCGGCAATGAGATCGGGTCTCAAATTGAGCTTCTTGACGACCTATCTAACGAGGTGGATGCGGTTGGAGGAAAGCTAAAAAATGCGAACCGGCAGATGAATAAATTGCGGTAGCGTGTAGTTAATGGACGGATGCTTCTAGGGGCAATGCAATGATTTACATGTAAGTGCAAATGCGTAGATACCCAAATATACTATATAAACGAATACTGTAATGGATTAGGGGCGGGAATACTTCAATGCAGGCATCATCTCCAGAGTCAGGACAAGCGATTATGTGTGTCGCAAGAATTTTCCAACACCCTGTTTTTGATCAGCTAGGTGCCTCTTCAAATTTCGGCGGCGTCAACTTACTTCGAAACAAGCAATCATGATACCACAAGCCGGTGCGATTTTCGCCACCCGGGGCATGATTCCGGCAAAAAGTGCTGAGACTCCCTCAGTTTGTACAATCTTCAAGAGGAAAGGTATGCTTGATGATGTGCGACCTCCCGAAGACGTCATCACAAAAGCCTGTCGCCGTGTTTTTAGCACATCGAAAGGGGACGTCACGAGCGCTGCTGAGGTTCCGCTAACAGCACCACAGATGAATGCAATCCACGCCCCTTCGCGCCCACGTTTAGCAAATGACCTTTTCCACGCCTCATAACTCGCCCAATAGAAACCAGAAAATGGAACATCGCGCCAAAGTGTAGGCCCCAAACCACGCCATAGGCAAAGCACCCCTTGACTTTTGACAAGAACGTGTACAGAGGAAATTACAGAACGGAGAGTATGCGGGTTTTGGGGAGAGACTGGGGTTGATTGCAAATTAGTGCGAATGAGTTCCAAAGGTGACATCATGGACGTGATAGCAGAACGTGCAAGAATTCCAGCGAAGAGAGGGGTAACTGCTTGCTGGGGCACAAGCGGCGGTAAAACAACGTTGAGAAGATGGTCATAAGTAAGGATATAGGAAGTCGAAGCAGGCACTCCAATCACACTAGAGAGAGAGTGAAACTGAGCAAAGTCTAAGTTGAGAAATTGAGATAACATACAGCGAAGTACCAGCGCCTTTCCATAGACCACGAACACCTTCTACGCGCCACACGTGTCGGACAGCATCCATGAAACCATTAACACGTTCTGTGCGAAAGACACCGTGGTCCCAGAGACAAACGACATCCGTGGCAACGGGCCTAGCCAGAGAAGACATGTTTCGAACACAAGATATTGCCTTGTTTGGTTGACAACATGAGTTTGTAGGAGGGTTTGGAAATAAAGCCTTTTGTTGTATGGGCTGTGTTTGAAGTCGGGTTTTGACCACATCAAATGGTGTCACTGGAGACGAAATTCGGTTAGATAGACTTGAAGACGTTAGAAGCTACTTACTCGTCAACGCAGTCACAGTCGATCCCGTCGATGCCGCTATTATTTTTGCATGAAAGGCATCCATTACTGTAGGGTATCGGCAGCGACGAAGAAGTCGGGTGGTCGCAAACTTTGGAGCTGAGTCATCATATCATATCTGATAAGCAACTATGCGTGACTTGACATTGATCACGTGTTGGAGAAACAAAGAAAGAAACTCGTCTCACCAGCCATCACAATTTTTTGACAACCATCCCTCGACCTAGATAATATCACTTATTCGACTTTGGATCTCTTTATTTTTTCTTTATATATATTTTTCTCATAAAAAGCGCACAACAAAGGTTATTGTCATGGCTTCAACCTTGCCTGGCCCTGCCCTCCAAGCTTCGAGAGCTGCGCTCTCCGCTTCCTTGGCAGATCAGACCTCTTCCGTTCCCACAGACGATTCTCTTCACCAAGGAGACGTTCAGGAAATTGATATGCAGTCGCAGGCTGAAACTATCAGGACAGTTTTCAACGACCCTACTAATTTCAACGTCAAGGTGCGCTTTGTTACTTCCCCAAGGTATCTTCCTAATTCTATCTATCTCTAGCACCCGCTTTGCTCTCCTTGGACACTTTGGTTTGATTCTCCTGCGACGAAAGGTCGAAATCTACCGCAAACACCTACATCCGCTTTTCCACAGACCCCACTCCCCCAAACACCTGGACCTGTTGCCGCCCAAGGTTGGATGGAAGATATCAAGCGAGTCATCAGCTTTGATAGCGTAGAGGAGTTCTGGGGGTGTGTGATACGCGTTGCTTTGTATCAACGCACTCGAGCTGATTATGCGGCTCTAGTCTGTACAACAACATCATGCCACCGTCTCAACTGCCAAATAAAGCTAATTATTATCTGTTCAAGGCTAGTTTGATGAATTCCTGTGCTATCGCATAGCTAATTACTTGTGTCTTAGGAGGGCATCATTCCCGCTTGGGAAGATGATGCAAACAAGAACGGAGGAAAATGGAGCATCCAGTTACCTAGAGACAAGAATAGGGCCCATGTTGACAAAATGTGGTTACATACGGCAAGTCGTCTGATTTATCCTGAATTAACGTATTGCTGCTTAAGAATGACATGCAGATGTTGGCAGCAATTGGAGAAACGTTCGACCCATCGCCTATGTTGTCCGATGCGTCTGGGCCGAGCTCGCTGATCACTGGTGTGATTGTATCCACACGGCCGCAGTTCTACCGACTTTCGATATGGACGCGGCTTGCACCGTCGCCCTCTGAGGAAGATGGACTTCGAGAGAGGATAGAGGCTGTTGGGCGACATTTCAAGACAAGTGTCCTAGGATTCCAAGAAGGGCAGAAGTTGGGGGGGCCACTAGCCACGGAGGTTGAGTTTCAGTCGCACAAGGACTCGGAGAAGAAGAGCAGTAAGTCGTCGACAAAGAAGATCGTCGTTTAGCACTGCCACAATATGATCACGTGTGTATGATGTCATGTGCGTTGTGGTATAAAATCAATTGCAATTGTCGCAATACGCAGCATCGTCCCTCTTCCAACAACGCAGTCATGCCAAACTTTCTCTCATCACTCGCAGACAAGGCTCAATCAGCCATTAATGCTAGTCCACTAGCTTCTCATCTTCATCGTCCTAATAGTCCAGATTCTGCTGCCCAGCCGCCAGCCAACGATGCTGCTGCTCAAGGCGGCCAGAAATCTCACGCCCTTGGATCAATTCAGAACCAGATCCGAGCATTCGGGCAGCAGTATACGTTAGTATATTCCTCTCTCTCTTGCCTACCTATCTCATATCCATTGACAGCTCAGCAACTCCGATACAAAAAATCATCACAATCGAGAAAGGCGTAGCACTTGACTTTGATAGCCTATCTCGAGACGCAAAGTCGCAAAGCAAGGAGATCTACACCTGGGGTCAGACAGAACTTGAAGATCTCAAAGATGGTGTGTGTCATTCTTACATCGCCAATCAAATCTAATCAATCTCAACCCCCCCAAAGTCACCGACCGCCTCGCCTACCTCAACTTTGTTCAAGGTTCCCTTGCGAGCTCTCTTGCAGTCAAGTTAGATGCTGCCAGAGTACCTCTTAAAGCTCTCAGAGATGCCGAAACTGCCCTCACGCCCCGCAGAAACCTCAGAGCAGGCCTCCATACACAACTTGCTCGATTGGAGCATGATCAGCAGAAGGGAATGGAGAAAAAGGTGGCAGAGCTCAAGGAGCAGATCAAGAAGGCTGAATCGGACGATCAATCACAAGAAAAGGAAATTGAACTTTTGAAACGCAAAGCCATTCGAGAAAGTGAGAAACTTAAATGGGAAGCACTCAGAGAGGTTTGCTCAAATCAGTCCATTCATGTGCATCACCGTATACTTATATGGCTTCTTGCTTTTTGTTCTCAAGTACGGTGAGAAATTGGTCCTTCTGTCTCAGGCCTCCACGCCTATCATTACTGCTCTCCCAACGCTTCCTCCAACACCAAATCAGCCGTACACAGGTGCACAATCCACTGGAGCAGCACGAGCCTCTCTACAACGTGCCCTTGATAATTACAAGACGGGTCATATCAATCTACCACCACATCCAACGGGTGCCGACCTTCACCGATCGGACACACGTAGCTTCGGCGAAAGTCACGCAAGTGAGCTATCGAGCATGGATTCAGATGTAACCAGTACGTCTGGGCGCACCCCGCCTGGTGTCGCCCAAACATCATCCAGCGATTACAAAACACACCCTCAAACACCTATACCATTCAAGCCAACAGAATCCCATTCTTTTGCCGCAGAGAAGACGTCTTTCCCCCCGATTAATCCAGCCACTTTGAATTCGACCCCAACACCAATTCCAGCTTCTCCACCCTCCACTCATCCTACCCCTGTCGTTGCGACGTCGCTGCCTCCTGTTGCCGCCCCAGTGCCTACTATTGCAGAGACTGGCGTGCCTGTATCTGCTGGAAATGAAGGACCTGGACCCGCAAGTGGCTCTCTTCATGACATCAGAGCTTCGTCAACAATTGATGGCAATCAAGGCCAAAACCTGGCTGGGAAAGCGAGCGATATATCACCCTACGAGCAACCCGCGACTGCGGTTGCCCTTGGTAGCTCGGCGACAGGACATAAATTCGAGTCCGCTGAAGAGGAGAAAAGTCGACTTCAAGCGTCATACTCCCAGGCTCACCCAGGTTCAGCCAAGCTGCCGGCTACTCCGAAACACGAGAGCGCTGAAGAGGAAAAGAGGCGACTCGAACGAGAGGAACGAGAGCGCCTTTTGAGAGGTGACAGCGTCAAGCATTCTACCAAGAAAGACTCGGATGATACAGATGACTTACCGCCCACATACCAAGACATTTAGTCGGACTCTTGATAACATTGTAACACTCTGAATCAATGTATGTACAATGAATTAACTCGTGCTATTATACAGCTCGTTTTATTACAAGGCGAGCAATGGCCAAATAATATTTGATTAAGTTTGACAGCTCCTTCAGCATGCTGGCTGTCTCGAAACCCGCGGTCATCTCGATGATTGGGAAGGTCCGACCAAGCTAGCCAAGAATGGGGTATATATATTACTGCTGATCTCGTCTCTGGCTCGAGAAGCTGGAGGTTGGTTTAGGATGTGGTTTGTCTGTGGCGCACAGTCAAACACCGTATGAAACCAGTATGATAATTGTAACTAACCTCGTAGTCGTGAACTATCGGTGCACCTGCCACTCACTCTAATTTGCGCTCTACCTCTCCAATGTCTTCCTGCTTATGCTATCCTTCCTCGCCTCCTTTGTCGTCGCACGGTCGGGGTATTTCGGCATGATGATCTTGTCTGTCATGTCCGCGCTGACTCGCAGCTCGGCATTTTTCTCCGGTGCTGCGGATAGTGCCTCTAGATCAGATGTTTGCTTCCGCTTGCGCCAGAGCCTCGACATTTTGGACCTCGGCCACGGTGCAAACGCCAACCATAGGATAAGCACGAGAAGGACTAGGGCGATGACTATTCCAATCCCGATGTAACGATGAGATCCAGAGTTGTCAAAGTCATCTGGACCTGAGCCGTGGCTGTTGTGGTTCTGGTTTGGCTCGGTACTAGTGATAGCCATGACTTGTGTGCATTCGCGAGGGGAGGGGAGGGAGCGAAGCAGCAACAGAACTTGATACGTATACACATATACTTATATATATAATACAGCAGGATCATTATCTTAACCCGAATGTGACTAGGATAAAGCGAACTTCTTTTCGGGTGCAGGCTGGCAGATACACCACTTTCCTAATAAGGACAAGTCGCGGTGTACACCACTACAATAGCAGCGAGTAACTGTACAGTATCGCCTTCTCTACGGCTCCAACCTCTTCGGGTCGCGAGGGAACAATGATGCATGTCTGATGTTGTTCAGTTGCAGGAAAAACATCAGCACACGCTCTAACCCAATCCCTCCACCACCGTGAGGCGAACACCCCATCCGAAACGCGTCAACATACCCTTTCATACTCTCAGGGTCAACTCCCTTGTTCCGCATTCTTTCAATAAGAACCTTCGGATCGTGAATACGTTGGGCGCCCGATAGAATCTCTTGGCCGCGCATAAAGAAATCGTACGAATTTGAAACAGTCTGGTACCGATCAATTTTAGTGCCGTCATTATACCCATCATTACTCACAGGATCATCAGGGTCGGACATCGTGTAGAAAGGGCGAATATCCATCGGAAATTTGTCAATGATGAAGTAGTCCGTGTCATATTTCTCTTTCACTAGCCGTCCAAGTCTCTTCTCGTTTTCGGTACTATCAATAAAAACCCTAAGACTAACAGCGAGGGGATCAGATATCTTAATAACTCACTTCATATCATCTGTTGGTCCGATGTCTACCCCATCATCAATCAGCATTTGAACTGCCTCTCTGTGTGCTAGCCGCAATGTTCCTTCGGGCCCTTCCCTCCATTTGAATTCATCCGCGGGAAACTGCTGCCGTACTGTTTTTATTTCGTGCTTATACGTGTCTCGAAGCCCTCGGAAAATGCTCAAAAACATTTCATCGAGCAATTCGACAACTTCATGATAGTGTTCCTCAATGGTCATTTCCAGATCCAAACCAATGAATTCGGTGAGGTGGCGGTAGGTATTCGAATCCTCGGCACGAAATACAGGCCCAATCTCATAGACACGTTCGAAATCAGCGGCGATCGCCATCTGCTTTGCAAGCTGAGGGGATTGGGCTAGGTATGCATTGCCTAATAGTTCATATCAAGTCAACAAAAAAGCGAGGACAATCGAAGGTCGAGGTACCTTTGAAGTAACCAACTTTGAAAACTGATGCACCGGATTCAGTGGCAGCACCCTGAAGCTTGGGGCTATGGATTTCAATAAAGCCATTGGTAGTGAGGTAGTCGCGGAACAGGTCTCCAATAGCAGCTTGTAGTTTGAATATCGCCTGATTCGTTTGAGTCTGTTGAAAAATCGTCAATACAATACAATATCAATAACAAAGTCGCATTTTTTTATGAGAATCTTACGCGCAAGTCAAGGACTCTGTTGTTGAGCCTGGTATCAATCAACACGCGATTGAACTGTGCATCCACCTGCTCCAGATCCGATTCTGGCCGTGAAGCATCCTCCAGAGAAAAGGGGAGACGTCCGTCAACGCCAGCTATTAGGTGGATCTTTGTAAGGTCGCTCGTGAGATGTATGACTGGTCTTTGAGGAAGAACCTCACCTGTGCCACATGGAGTTCAACATCACTCACACTAGCACCCTGAACTGGGATGGGGCTCTTCTTCACAATGCCTTCGACTAAGACGATGCTTTCATCAGCCAAGCTAGAAGCCCACTTGATCATTTGCTTTGAGATTTTCTCCGACAGTACCAAGACAGCCTGGACTGAGTGGGTGCGTTGGCGTAAGTTTAGAAAAGCAAGTTTGCTGCTTTGAGCACGCGATGTATGTAGACGTGCACGAAGGAGCACGGTTTCCCCATCGCGGGATGATAGGGTGGAGATCAGAGAGCGTTCTCGACGGGGACGCGACTGCGACTGATTTAATGGCAACGGTCCATAGAACTCTGTGGCATTATCCTGAGTGCGATGTCAACGTGAAAAAAGAAAAAAGGCTCAGATCTAGTGCTCACAACTTCTGCTGCAGCATTCTGTTTGGCGATTTCAGCTTGTCTAGCAGCCTTCTCTGCGTCCTTTTTTTCCTTCTCTGCTTTTTTCGCTCGTTTTTTTAACTCATTTTTAGATGGGCCTGTCGATCTAGAATATGTGAGAGGATGATGAAGATGTAGGCGGAGTAGGACTCTTACTCTTGTTGGGCGTCGGGTAGATTTTGGTCTGCCATTGATATCGTTAAATGATAAGTAAGCCAAGGGTACCCAGTCAAATTCCGTCGGCCACCCGGAGTTTTATCGGGTACTGTTATAATAAAAACACGGTCGCACCCGCACCCACATCCGCCTCAGTCTTCAACATGCTCGCTGTTACTCGTAGAAACGCCATTGCTATCAATCTCAACTCATTGCGTGCACTATCTACATGGTCCTCAGTACCTGCAGGTCCCCCTGATCCCATTCTTGGTGAGTACACCCGTCCCAGAAGCCTACTAACTATTCACCACCTTTTCTTTAGGAGTCACAGAAGCCTTCAAGGCAGACAAGGATCCCCGCAAAATAAATCTCGGAGTTGGTGCTTATCGCGACGAGACTGGCCGACCCTACGTCCTCGATAGTGTGAAAAAGGTCTGTGTCAAAAGTAATATCTGCGCTTGCAAGTCCTGATCGCCAGACGGCAGGCAGAAGAAATGTTAAATGGCTCTAAACTTGACAAAGAGTACCTGCCCATCACAGGGCTTGCAGAATTTAACAAAAAGGCCGCTCTCTTGGCTTATGGCGCCGAAAGCGTACCTCTCAAAAACGGTGCTGTGCGTATATACCTCTGACTATCTGACAACATCATTTACACGCGCCATTAGATCTCAGTGACGCAGTCCATTTCTGGTACTGGTGCTCTTCGCATTGGTGGTGCATTTCTCGCACGCCATTACCCTCATTCGAAGGCGATCTACCTCCCGACCCCCTCCTGGGGAAACCATACCCCAGTTTTTCGCGACTCTGGCCTGGATGTTCGTAGCTATCGTTATTTCGACAAAAAGACAGTTGGCCTAGATTTTGCTGGTCTCAAAGCTGACTTACAGGCATGTCTTTTGATTAAAGCCTACAGCAAGCTGTTTTCTGACTTTGTGCGGTATACAGGCGGCTCCGGAGCAATCCATTGTTCTCCTTCATGCATGTGCACACAATCCCACAGGCGTTGATCCTACTCAGTCACAGTGGGCAGAAATTTCCGATATTGTAGCAGAACGCAAGCTATTTCCTTTCTTCGACATGGCATACCAAGGATTTGCTTCTGGTGACACCGCCCGCGATGCCTTTGCTGTGCGTCACTTTGTTGCCAAAGGACATCAAATTGCGCTCGCCCAGTCCTTTGCTAAAAACATGGGCCTTTATGGCGAACGTGTCGGCGCCTTCTCTCTGGTAGCCGCTGATCCAGAAGAAAAGGCACGCATTGACAGCCAGCTGAAAATTGTGATACGCCCAATGTATTCAAACCCCCCCATTCATGGGGCTCGGATTGTCAATGCCATTCTCGGTGACAAAGCGCTATATGCGCAATGGGAGACTGAGGTGAAAGGCATGGCTGATAGAATTATCTCCATGAGGGAAAAACTGTACAACATGTTGACCCATGACCTGAAGACTCCCGGCGAGTGGAGTCACATTAAGAGTCAGATTGGCATGTTTAGGTGCGATCGGTGCTATATCCATACAGAATGAACACTAAACAATATCCATAGCTTTACCGGCTTGAACTCTGCTCAAGCTAAGGCACTTGCGGAGAAATCTCATGTCTATATGACTGCTGACGGCCGTATATCCATGGCCGGCCTAAATGCGGGCAATATTGAACATTTCGCTCAGAGTGTAGACGCCGCTCTGAAGGGTAACCTGTAATTATATCTAGTCGCAGTTGCAGACATACCCAAAATATAGATGTTCGCGTGACCAGCAGTCACAACAGACGAGTCCTCTCGCGGCTACTACATCATCTGGCTGCCAACATGCTTGCCTCGAAGGTAAGTGTCGCGTCAGGGCTTCGTAGCTCGTCTCCAGTTATTCCGGGTGCTTGGCCATCAAGTCCTCATCTAGGCCGTAAACCATCCCTCACCTCTCTTGATACATCAAGACCTGTAGGACTGCAATCAAACATCTCTTCAGACATGCCAATGCCAAAAGCTTCAAATAATACAGTTCGATCTGCAAACCCTACCGAGGCAAGGTCCTCTAGTCCGTCAGATCTTATAATGCAGCTCGACTCTCACGCAGACCTGCTCGTGGTAATCATTCTGCGTGTTCTACTATTTCCCGGTTAATCAGCTTGGGTAGGACACGTCGATTTGCAAGGTAAAATCGCGCTCCACAGGAGATTCAGTTGAAGATTTCCTCTACCAGAATGATGACGAAGAGGCCATCTTTTTCCATGGAAGACACCGCATATATGACCCCTCTAATCAGGATTTTACGAAGCTGAACTTGCCGACTACTCCCCAGTCATCTCATCTGCCGCCTGATCTTGTCTCGTCCTGTTTTTTATCATCTCCAGCGCCCTCTTATTCTTGCCAAGTCCCATCACACCTCCTTCCAGCGTGTGAGCAAGAAAACTCTCCCACCTCCGAAATTTCCGCCTCTTCTGCTTGGGAGACATCTTTCGATCACCAGCTCGGTATTTCTGATTCTTCTGAAATGAGTTCTCCTCTTAGCAACACATCGCCCTACGTTGAAAATTGCACTAAAGCCCAAGAGAAAGTTAACCTCTCTGCGGAAATGGGCATTTCCTCTTTCCCTATGTTGACCAACTCATCTTTTCCCAGCAGTGGCAACATCAGTCTCAGCCCGAGTCAAGCCAAGTACATACGATCGCTCGATGACAATCTTGAACTTAGTCCCAAATTGGCCTCCCTGTCAAGTACAAGCACTCCATCTCTTTATTCCCCATCTGCTCCGCCAGTCAAGCACTCCGAGAACGATGCCGGTATAGTCACTTTATGTGACCCAGAGCCCGTCTCCATCTGCCCTTTGCTTTCACCTTTAACGCCAGTTCCCTTATCAGATCAAATGCTCCCAGAACCCAGTGCTATTGACTATGCTATCGCTGTCCTTTCCTCTGCTTTAGGAGAAGATATTACATTTCACCCGGAATCTCATGCAAATGCACTCGAAATTTGGAGCCCAGAATCAACTGCAGAACCGATAAATACCGAACATGGAAGATCCAGCTCATGTCAACCTCAACAGGCACGATACAGGAGGGACGTCTCTATTGTAGATGGGGTGAAAAAGATCATGAGAACGATGGCGGGTTGCCTAAAAGGCCGCTTTCACGACATAAGGATTAGGCCGAGGAGTTTCAATGGAGGTAAAGTAAAGGTTGAAGTAGGCTATGCGTTTGAACGCGAATTTGAAGCCACCTATACGCCACGTCAATCACAGAGCCCTCAGGATCTGCTTGAAGATTATTCACTCATTAACGAGGGAAATAGTGTATTTTCTCCTTGCTCAGTAGGCCGCGACGACCAACTTCAGGGGTCTCATGTTACCTCGGATGCTATAGCCGACGAGTCGAGTTCGAAGCATGTTCAAACTGATCATCCGATAAACTCTTCAGATGGGACGATGCACCCTCGTTTGATTTATACGGATGGCATTCATGAATACGCGAATGTCCTTGATAGATGCACGGGTACGAGCGAGACCCAGATTCGACCGAAAATGCTTTCGAAAATAAAATCAAGAAGTAAGCGTTTTCCTCATCATGAGTTGTCGGTTGTCGGCCACTTGACTGGCTCCCTTTATAGTCAACCGCACGAGGTCCCGACCACATTCAAGTTTGGCATTCACGAAACCAGATACGCCACCGATTGTGGACTGGAACATTAACAGAACAGGAATAAACAACACTGGAAAGCGCCTTCAAGATCACAAACCTGAACGAACATGGCTACTCAAGCCTTCCATGTCAGACGATACTACAAAACCCTCGATTACAAGCCCCGCCCTTCAAGGAAGCCACCGACGTTTATCTCTTTCTGTGCTCTCCGATCTGGTGAACGGTTTCATCAGAAGTGACGAAACGGTTCAAAAAGGAGCCTGGGATCCATCCTACTAATAAGTAGCTGTTTTAAACATGTTGAGTACGTATAATACATGCCGTCAGATGTCCAGATCTTCATCTGGATCATCATCGTCGATATCATCAGCCGAGTCAGGATCATAAAATATAGTGGCTGGGACTTCAGACCGTTGAGGCGTGTGGCCACCTTGGTATATGGTAGAATTGAGTGACAGACATATGAGTGTGGCGTTGCAGACTACCTTCATGTGCATAGGGGAGGGGAACTTGGGCGCGTGATTCTTGTTGGGAAGGAGTGAGCATCAAGTTGAATGACGCGTTCTGAGTAGGGTCTAGAATAGTCTACACGAGGAATTAGAAAGATGCTTCATGTGTCTAAGAAGATGGCCGACCTCGTGGACGGCTTTCTTGTTCCAGAGGCTCTTCAAACATGATAGATCGGCCAAGTCACAGGCACCTTGCGAGAGAGACCAGCCCTCAAGCTCCCGCTCAACGATGCGTTTCTTGCCAGAACGCTGGTTACCTCTTATCAGAATGTCGATAGTCATTTCATAGATGTCTCCGGTTCCACCTCCTTCGGCGCCTTGTATGAGACGTTCAACATCATGATTACGCTCGCTCAACGGTAGAAAGGTGGCCCAGAACTTTTCTTTTGAAGACAGGGGGGGCGGCAGAACAAGGTATTCCTTTGCCAGATGGGTAAGGAGAACGGCTGGGTGTGATATTAGTTGTACAAGGGACCGCGAATACGCAGGTTGTGTCAGTAGCGGAACTATTTCAGATGGTCGGGTTGCATGTAATATCAGACGAAACGGCGCTGACTAGTGGTTCAATGACGGTTGTTAGCTAAACACCACCAAGTAACAGGCAGGTACTTGCACGGTTATGAAGGAGATTCAGCAAATCCAAGAGGAATTTGTAGGTTTCTGTTACTGATCCAAAATCAGAACACAAGGTATCGATGGAGTCGATGAAAACTTGGATGGTTCCCGGAGGGGCTGGTCGGTGGTCAGGGGGACATTGTATGAGGATGAATAATCGCACTCACCCTTCTTGACGGCTGATATGATGGCTGGTCTTGGGTCAAACCAATTTTCATCGTATTCAGGGACGACGCCTGTCCAGTCGTAAAGTTGGATGTTCTTAGCAAGAGGAGTAACGTCCGTCGAAATGATATTTGATGGCGGAAAGATAAAGCAGAACAGTAAAAATTGGTCAGACAATTGCGCCTTGATATTATGGGCCAAGATCTGCCGGAGAATTGGAACGCTTGACTGGGCTATGGAAGACTGACAAAGGAGAAAGGAATTTTGTGTACGAGGAGGGTCAAGAAGTATTGAAGAAAGTAATAACATGGTAAGAAACTAAGGGTCTATTTCGACTTGGTAGTTTCTTCTTCCCAGTCTTCTCTAGTCAAAACCCTTTCACGATGCTGCCAGCCGAATACACCAACTTTCTGCTTGAGATCTCCACGTACAAAACCCTTTTGTTGCAGGCATTTACTAACGTACGTTATAAGAGGGGAATCGTATGCTTTGACCATCTGCACAGCACTGTTGGAGCCAAAAGCGATCCTCAAGGCATACGCCAACAGGTCCTCCTGTATTCCAGAATTTCGGTAAGCATCATCGACATAGAGATGCCGGATAACTGCAGTCGTCGAAGATACATTCTTCGTTTCGGTCTTCCCATTCGGCTTGCGACCTGTTTTTGATGGAGCTACCGTGGACTCAGGATTTGCGTCTAGAGCAATTAACCCAGCAAATAGTCCACCATATTCGAAGATCCAGAGTCCCGATGTTGGCGAACGCGAATAATATTCACGTATATTGACCATATCGGGACCACGAAGAACCTCTTGCGTTAGTTGTTCAAAGTCAGGGCGGTTCAACCTCGTCCTCAGTGAGCCTTTTCATCCAATACTTCAAGACTAAAACTTACCAGTCAATCAAAAATATGACTGGGACGAAGGACGCGGCCATCATAGGGATTGGTTTGAGATAACCAAGAAACCCGAATTGGTCTGTTGGCCATAGATTCATGTACTTGACGATTGCATACGACAGCAAAAGCCATGCAGACAAGCTTAATGGGTGATAAATGGCTGGTTTCGTCTTGTTAGAAATTTTAACCCTGTATAGCTGACTCAATCGAAAAATCACCTCGGCGGTTGGCGACAGCCAAGGTCTCCATTGAAGCCTTGCCAATTATGAAGCGGACAAGCTTATCATCTTGGGAACCGTAAGGACGAATGCTTGCGGTTTTCTCAACCATTTGTTCGACGTTGACTGTGAGCTAAGTAAAGGAAAGAAAATTTTACATCTGGCATAACGGCTGTGAACTATGCCAGTGAAGGACACACGTTCGTCACAGTGATTGCTCCGTGACAACCAATCAGTTTTTGCTCAGCATGCTCATATCAAAGTCAAGTTATGATATCCCTACCAGCTCTAGAAACAGACCCATCAGGATCTTTGTGATCTCACCAAGCATTCCCAACTACCCTGGCGCAAAATTTCCAGGTGCGATCGCGTGGTATAGAGCCTATTTGATACCCCTAACTGTATATAGGTGTCGTAGTCTTCAGGTTACACAGCCCATCTCAATCATCACTCGCTCTTATTTAAAGCACCCCCCCTATCTAGTGAAATCTACCAAGTGACTGGGCCAGTGGAACGTTTTGCTGGGCAGATCGCCAGCCAGGGTTACGTTGTAGGTAAGCTTGACAGCCCAGGAATCAAGTCTATCCTAATTTGTTAGCGTGCCCCTCCGTGTATCACGAGTTCGAAGGTCCAGAACCAATTCCCTACGATGTGGAAGGTCTGTCCATTAACTAAGACTTATCCCTGACCTGACTCCATATACTAGGCACTGATAGAGGCAACAGTTACAAGGCAAGTCTGTATTCCTACTCAAAAAGGCCCTTGTTTAAAACCGACATTTTGGCAGGTCGAAAAGGAGCTTTTTGCCTACGACGAGGTAACCTTTACATACTCTGAAGCCATGGGGGTTGCAGTTATTCATTTTCAAGGACACCAAACTTTCTGTCGATCTCCTGGTTTCTTTGGGCAATTGCAACGGCCGTGTTGCGGGTAAGCTCCACTGTACAGTATTTTATTTTTGAGGGTTTACATTCCTCAATCAACCAAGCGACTGGCATGTGCCTTGGCGGGCACCTTGTATGTGCTGCCTAGTCTTCATGCTATAAATATTTTTAACACAGCGTAGGCATTCCGCGTATGCGAATACTCTGTTGCTCTTTCATGGGACATCCCGTAATTGTATAAACAGGCAGCATTTGACTCGCGCATTCTTGCATCGGTTTGCTTTTTTGCCACCGATATTCATAGTGCAACGTTAGGCAAAGGTAAGAAGGACGACTCCCTACAGAGGGTTGAGAGAGGAGAACTCAACAAAAAAGGAGAGCTAGTGGTAAATTATCTGATATCATCCTTCAATCGTACTTTGACGGCTTGCTCGTCTCATAGATGATCTTTGGTAAACAGGTATTTTCTATAGCTCTATTATCTTAACCCAATTTGATAAAATGGTGTAGGATACGCACGTCCCGCGAGCTGGCCGTGACTTGATTCGGACGACCTTGGAAGATGCTGGAGTTGCGGTTTCAGTTTGTTGAAATTTCACGCGTTCTTTAGGAAGGGTAATTTATGGCTGTCTAGTTTCTTGAGGTACAAGCTCAGCATGCGTTTATCCGCGACGAGCATTCGAAAGGCCGCTGGGATGCCGCTTTAACCAGATCCCTATTTAGCTTCATGATGGAAGTTTTTGAGAGGACTGTTGGACGAGACCTTGGACCTCGTGTGGAAAAAGAAGGGGAACCAGAGCATGTGTGTTAAAAACGGGACAATGTGTATAAGCGTCGTCGTGCATACTAAAAACAACAATTGCAACGACGCCACAGACCACAAAAATTTGCACAACAAGTCTATTGTTTCTTATGCGCTTTATACTTGTAACTTGTAAGTTATAATAGTATGCTTGAATGCTATGCAACTCAGGGGAGCAATGACAGGATGCATGTTATGTCAGTGTCAGTGTCAACGGAGTCGATTCTCTCCCGTATTCGCTTCCGCCGTCGTAAATCCCAGTCCGAGATAGGAGCGCATTCACACATGCCAACTTAATTCTTTCCTTGATGGAAGGCCGTCCTTTTACACTAAACCTCTACTACTGGGCTGCCTAGCTTTTCGTCCTGCTTTGCTGCCGACATCGTTCTTGTGGACTGCACTTTACGGACATCTTCTTGCACTTCTCGTCAATCATTCGACCCTTGTTTCAATTTCGGGAACCTTCTCCACCTTTTTTTAACTACCCTTGTTAGCTGCTGCGAGGGATATGTCCTGCAGCGTAGCTTTGCTGGTACAAAGCAAGCGTGGCGTTTCATGTTCTCGTGGTGTGTCAATGTCAACGTCGGCATTTACAAGGTCTCTGCCTTCGTCGTCCCAGACATACCAACGCACTCCCATCGACTTGGATATTGTGGACGAGCAGGACCGAGCTTGTGGTGTATTGCTCGTACCACACACCGCTGGTGATCTACCCACACCAATCCGTGCTATCGAGCAGCCACTTTCACCGTCAGCGGATATCGCTCGTTTGCATGCACGACCATCCCGTTTCGAACGCTTCACACGACACATAATCTCCCTTCAGGAAAGATACTTCTTCCATAGTTCTCCTCACAAACGTGATGGAATGCAGGTGATACCGCGGGTCGATCCCTCCTCTCACCCCGGTACCGAAAGTGCATCTCAATCGGTGCGCTCGACAAGCTCTATGTTGTCATCATCAGTGTCCAGTTTTCCGACTGTTACGTCAATGCCCGAAAGTTCGACCTTATCATCATCGTCAACTGCTAATAATACACTTATCTCGTCGACGGAATCGGTGTCGACCTCATCGACTGGCGTATCGAGCTCAACGTATAGCTCATCCTCGATTTTCGCAACCACAATTTCTTCCTATGCTTCTTATACCCGCTCTCCTAGAAGCTCGACGTATGTAGCAAGTCATTCTTAGTTGTTTCTTGGTAGTTCATTTTCTATCTCTCAGATCTTTCTCAACAAGTAACCCCACCATCTCTTCGGAACTACCTCCATCAAGTCGAGAATCTAGCACTATATACATGTCATTTTCGTCCAGAATGACTTTATCCTCATTGCAGACAAGTGTTGTAACCCAAACTCGGTCCCCTTCAGTCTTCCCTCCAATGCCTCATACTCATCTCACCGACTATCCTACG
Source organism: Rugosomyces carneus (assembly GCA_018221805.1). NCBI lineage: Eukaryota > Fungi > Basidiomycota > Agaricomycetes > Agaricales > Tricholomataceae > Rugosomyces > Rugosomyces carneus. The sequence goes on from JABCKM010019867.1 coordinate 126,535, forward strand.
AGCTCGGTCGAACCAGGAGTATTGAGTACCAATACTTCAAAAGGGCCAGACGGGTGATTTTTTTTATCAAAAATTCTCACAGGACCTGGATTGACCGTATGTCAGATTTGCACGTAACACTGCGGCGATTATTGGCGTCGCTATTGCAGGCGCCATTTTTATTATCTTTGTTGTTATTGCGACGTTCCTTTTGTGCAGACGGTATAGGGGAAGACATATAGCTCCTGGAGCCTCAAGCTTTGATGCCTTGAACTATGCCGCTTGGCAATCACCCTTAGCGGGCGACGACGATCAGCAATATTACAGTGACATGCATTACGGCATGTTGACTGCCTCATCTCAGCGCCAAGGAACGAGTCGGACACATATAAATGATGTGGAAAGCGACCACACCGAGCCATTAAGCATGGTTCATGGCACAAGCAGTTCAGAATATGGTTTTTCGCGCCCAACTAGGAACATGTCCTTCGGGCAGGGGAGTTCCTCTGTTGACGATTATGCAGCCAATGCCAGCTCCTATTATCCAAGCTATGCCCATACGCCGAGCTTGTTACCGCCTTCATCCTGGCAGGGGATACGAGACGGTACGTGGGTTCTAGCACGGGATGGAGAGGCCAATAGCAGCATGTCCTCCGTAAACGTGGGCACTTCTTCGCATGGACACAACGCTACGTCCACATCATCTGGTCACGGACTGTTACTGTCGAAGCCAAAACCCAGTTCTCGATTAGAGAATGTCGGAGGATTCCTTAGCCGTCTCCGTTCTGCGCGTACATCCCCTCCTGACATTGTTGTTCATGGAGCGAGGTCGAAGCCTAGCTTATCTGAATCCTTTTTCCGACCTAAAAAGTCATTAGCACAGCTACCAGTTCAACGTTCAGTATCAAGTCAGGATCCACCCGGCGACCCTTGGGAGGCAACTAATGTTTTATCTCGCGTGGGGGATATCGATGTAGATTTAGGTATGTCCGACGACCTGTTAACACCGAACCTAGCGATTGCATCAACCGAGCACTCGAGCAGTGCTAGCCTACGAGATCACGTTGATTATTCAAGACCAATCGGTGGTGTATGTGTATTTGGCGATTCCAGTTTATTCTAATAATGATTTATGTACAGCTGGTAAGGAACAGGGTGCACAGTGCACCTACATATCGAACAGAAGGCACTGTGACGACTATAGATGGAAAGGAGACTTCCAGTATTGCATCTGCAAGAGATTTGTGACAAATTTCACTTATAATTTAATGCTGTCCTTTCGTGAATATCAGAATACGCGGCAAGGTACTTGTTTGTATAGTGACCGTGCCTTCGTGAACGTAGTTACAAGCGGAGGGCAAGTACAGAGTCAACAAGATGCGAAAGAGATGAAACGGATGGAGAAGACGGTGCACTAATTCTACGTCTACTATTTCTTCTTGGTCGCCTTCTCTGCAGCTTTTGTCACTACAACAATATGTAAGCAAGGAACGCATGTCGATAAGAAAATAACATACCCTTGCCTCCACCTTTCTCAGTCTTCTCAACGGATTTGATGATACCAACAGCGACAGTTTGCCTCATGTCACGGACGGCGAAACGACCAAGAGGGGGATACTCATTGTAAGACTCTGTGACGGATGAGTGATATTTCAAAACTAAAGGCGAAATCGCGCTCACCAACACACATGGGCTTTGAGGGGACCAACTTCACAATACAGGCGTCACCAGATTTGACATTTTTGGGAGATGCTTCGATTGATTTACCCGTTCGTCGATCGATTTTCTCAAGCAGCTCAGCAAACTTGCAGGCAATGTGGGCAGTGTGGCAATCAAGAACGGGTGCATATCCGGCACCAATTTGCCCTGGGTGGTTGAGGACGATGACCTGAGCGTTGAAAGAGGCAGCCTCCTTAGCGGGGTCATTCTTAGAGTCGGAGCAAACATTTCCGCGACGAATGTCCTTGACGGAAACGTTCCTGAATACATCGTCAATGTTTGACGGGCGAAAGAGGACGTGTGGCTCACTTGACGTTAAAACCTACGTTGTCCCCTGGTGTGCCCTGTTCAAGCTGTTCGTGATGCATTTCAACGGACTTGACTTCAGTCGTCACGTTTGAAGGAGCAAAATTGACAACCATTCCAGCCTTGATGACGCCAGTTTCGACACGACCAACAGGTACAGTTCCGATACCGCCGATTTTATAGACGTCCTGAAGAGGAAGGCGGAGAGGCTTATCAGCGGGACGAACGGGAGCTTCAATGGCATCGATGGCGTCAAGGAGGGTTTTTCCCTTCTGCACTCCACCTTTAGTCTCCTTGGTCCAACCCTTATACCAGGTCATACTTGAAGAGAAATAAATCATCAAAGTGGCGTCCGATCTAGTGGTAAGTTGGCTTACTTTGCCGATTCTTCCAACATGTTGTCGCCATGCCAGCCAGATATCGGAACAAAAGGAACGGCCTTGGGGTTATAGCCTACTTTCTTGATGAAGTTCGAAGTTTCTTTGATGATTTCGTTGAAACGGTCCTCGCTCCACTATTAACCATGTAAGTGGTAACACGGATACTAATGTTTGCTTTTTTACCTTCGTGGTATCCATTTTGTTGACGGCAACGATAAGTTGCCTAACGCCAAGTGTGAAAGCGAGCAGAGCGTGTTCGCGGGTCTGACCATCCTTCGAGATACCAGCTTCGAACTCCCCAGTGCCAGCAGCGATGATAAGGATGCCGCAATCAGCCTGGGAGGTACCGGTGATCATGTTTTTGATAAAATCGCGGTGTCCGGGGGCATCGATGACCTAGCGAAAACTGTAAAGTGCGGTACGAGCAAAAAGCCGATGAGTGTACGGACAGTAACCATTTGTTTCGGGGTTTCAAACTTCCAAAGCGCGATATCAATGGTGATTCCACGCTCGCGCTCAGCTTTGAGTTTGTCCAGAACCCATGCTAAACATGACCTGGTTGGGTAACAATAACATAGGTTGTAAATCAGTACGTACCATACTTGAAGGAACCTTTGCCAAGTTCGGCAGCTTCCTTCTCGAATTTCTCAATTGTACGTTTGTCGATACCACCGCATTTGTAGATCAAGTGACCAGTGGTGGTCGATTTTCCGGAATCGACGTGACCGATGACTGTGATGTGATTAAGGTGGGATAATCGACATCAAGATCGATAAGATCAACTAACCGACGACGTTAATGTGAGTCTTTTCTTTTCCCATATTGAAAACAAGCTCTGAGAGCGATATTTCAGTATGTTAGTCGATAAGAAGATTAAAATAAAAGAGATGTGGATGAGGTTCGTATGAGCGCCGATGTGATGCGATAAGGGCACGATAAGGAATGAAATGGGTAGTATAGAAATGGCGATGTGAAAAACTCACTTTATGGTATGGGAATGCTGAGAGGAGAAGGTGGTGGTTAGAAAGAGGAAGACGACTGAGGAGTGTTTGTCCTGATTGAAGTATTTGAGGCAAATTTTTTTATCATCTGATCTTTGATAAAATCAGTGACCATTTTGTGACCTAGATCTAGTCACGTCCGTCACAGTATAATTACATAATTAATTATCTGATATTTCACCAACCTCCTGCACCGCTCAGGAACTTACACTGTAACACCTTCTCGAAGGTAGGACGTGCCCCAACGTCGACGCGCAGACATGCCCTCACAAGGTGGGCAGCATCACCCAATGCTCCTCCCCCATCTGCTTCTTGGTCTTCTCGTTCCTTCCCTTCGCCACACCTCTCGTCCAGGGCAATAGATGCGTTTGAAAAGGGAGACTCTAGGCCCTCCTGCGTTTCTTCGGCAGTCATGAACGGACATTCGCCAACGAGTAGAACATAGGCCACTACCCCGAATGCCCAAACGTCCTGTTCTTTACCATAATAGCGCTCGCCCCGCAAAATTTCTGGTCCAGCATAATCCAACCTAGAACCCGATGGCATTACATATGGTGAATCCGTGAAAGTCGATGTTATACCTACGTTCCACTGAACGTGTCCCAACCCTTCTTCTTTACCAACCCTGAACTTCCAAAGTCGATGAGGATACACTTGCCATTTGGTCCAAGCACGACATTCTCATCTTTGACATCGCGATGCACTATCATATTTCCATTCTGTGAAATGTGTTAATTAACAATATCTTAAACGTACCGATCCCATGTTGATGCAAAAAACCCAGTGCATCAGCGATCTGTCCTAGATAGGTTCTGATAGAACTTGCAGGAAGTCCCTGAGGGAAGTTCTCCACAAGATCAAAGAGATCTGAGGGCTGGACTTCGCCGTGTTGTGGTTCAGGCGTAGTCGATGGCATGACAAGATAATAAAAATGGTTATCCTCGAAGAAATCCAACAGCGGACAGATGTTGGGGTGACCCTTGACTAATCTACCCTCAATCCACGCTTCATCTTCGTTAGATAGTTCGAGGATTTTCGGGGTCGTAGACCCCGGACGAGAGGGATCCCAAGATCGAATTGGTGGTAATACATACGAGGTATTAGAAATTGCGGACATGACGTAAATTTCTATCGGGATTGTTCCATGCGTAGGGTGTTTCTTCCAACAATCGGCGAGGATGCGAGACTTGATAATTTGTTTAATCACCAATGGAGGCTAATACAAGCGCCTTGAGAGATGAGACGCACCGCCCTGTAGCTGACGAAAAAAAATACGTACCCCCATTGAACCACCAGAGCGAATTTCTCGGGCCCGCTTCACAAGGCCATAAGCACCACGGCCAATCTCGCTTTCAATGACAAAATCTGATATGCTTCGCCCGCCGAGGAATGATTCTTTTTCTTTCTCAACAGATGGAGTGGGGGGTCTTGTGCTCTCCGCTACACTGAGAAAACTACCAGAGCTATCCGCCCGACGAAGACTCTGGGGTAGAATCGACGGGGATGGAGGTTCTATGGGAGCAATGGAGACACGTCCAGCAATAAGCGATACACGCTGGCGCGAAGAGCGTCTACGAGGTCGAGGAGAGGAAGGAGACCGACCGGATGACGGGCGAGCTGAAGATGGGTTTGAGCCGGCGAGGCTGGAAGGCCGGGGTGAAGATGGACGGGATTGGATCGGAGAGGACACGAACGGTGTCTGTTCTGTGATTGTATTAGTCATTCTAAGAGATAGAGCGGTGGATGGTGTCAAGTTTGAAGGAGAGCGTATAATTGGCGTTGTATCAATTTTATGTTTGCGGCCATGTGGCGACTCGGCGGGTTTTATTGAAATATTTAGCTCTGGGCGGGGCGATGGTATCGATTCTGGAGGCGTATACTGTGACCGTTGCTGCTGCTGCTCGTTGTTATGATCGCTCCAATTGAAGCCCCTCCCTATTGACGTAACTCCCCAGCTCCCAACGCTCGCCGTTCGGTAAAATGAGGGGGCTGGGGGCTGCTGCTTCCAATCATCATCGTCGAATGTCAAATCGACAGCGGGGGCTGATAGCATATAATCCGACAGGGGCGAGGAACTGGGTTCCTCTGTAGTTGACGAGGAGAAAGGTCTCGTAATCGTTTACACTGTTTCAGGATCGGACTCACGTGGATCTAATGTTGCACTGCTATTGTACAGTCGTAACCTCAGGTCAGTTTGAATAAAGCCAGGATCCGGCGTTATGGGCCGTTTGGCTCTTATTAACTAGTGACTCTTATTTTTATGGGTACTGAGATTGAGGCCAGAGGCCCGTAGCCGCAGAGGGGCAGCGGCGTCAGCATCCTTTGCAATCACGTGATAGAACAACATAATCATCACACTGGCTGTAAACCAAGGGAAGCTCGTCCACCTCAAGCCCAAAATCTGTGAGTACCGACTCTATCCTTCAGAACTACGTTTTCCAACCAATTCACGGCTTGGAATAATGAGACTATGCGAGAATCAATGGCTTTGCATGCCTCACTTTGGTGGATGCATACAACTTCATCTGGATGACTTAAAAACCCAAATATCGACATTCTTACCAACACTTTCTCCAGTTCTTCATGGCCGTCAAGATTCCTATCGTCAAGAAACGAACGAACAAATTCAAGTTCGCCCTCCTTTCTGCTGACCCATAAATCTATCTTACTCAAACAACCCTTCACAGGCGTCACCAGTCTGATCGCTATTTTAGTGTCAAAGAAGCATGGAGGAAACCAAAAGGTATCGATAATAGGGTCAGACGTCGCTTCAAAGGCCAAACCCCAATGCCAAAAGTAAGCTGATCCTGCAGCTACATGAGCTGTTTCGCTGAACGTACCTGTTAGATTGGTTATGGGAGCAACAAGAAGGTATGTCTTGGAAGAGCTTTAAATTATTTTGTGATACCTGCCGCATTAACAAAAAACCAATAAGACACGCCACCTTCTCCCTAATGGTCTCAAAAAATTCGTTGTGAATAACGCTCGTGAGGTCGATATTCTCCTCATGCACAACAAAAGCTTTGCTGCCGAGATCGCACACAGCGTATCAAGCCGTAATCGCACATCGATTTTGGAGAGGTTGGCTCTGATTTTATACCTCTTGGCTTTGACTTATTTCGTTTTAGGGCCAAAATCTTGGGCATCAAAGTAACAAACCCAGCTGCTCGCCTACGGTCGGAAGAGTAGATGATGCATTCCAGTCTCCGGCGTCCTATACATGTAATAGATATGCTGAAACATCCATGCATTACACATGCTGTTATGCGCGTGTTTTGATTCGATATCAGTTATTCTTTCCGTTTGTTCGCGTAAGCCAATACCTTGCTACCATCATGGCTTGGAAAGCCGGAAAGTAAGTATCTCTGGTCCTTCGAAAGATTGTCTAACTAGTTTGATAGCACAAAAGACTTGAGGATGGCGTCGCATGCAGGCGATTGGTATACTGACCAACGTAACCACGTTCTGAAATGTTACGAGTACACTAGGACCAACACCAGTTTCATCTAGATCAGGAGCTCAACTCTCAACTTTCAGGCTGGTTGGAAGCTGCCAGACCGACAGACAACTCTTATCCTATTAAGGGCTGCAAGGCAATAATCGCACCGTTCGTATATGTTCTTCTGCCCACAATAACATCTCATCTCGCTTTAGTCACGCTGGCTATGCCTATTCTGGATCTACAGCTGCCTGGGCTTACAAGAGCATAGATACCACAGGGATGTAAGATAAACAGATCCAAGCAGCTTTATCCGCTGACCAGATGCTGCCAGTAAACGCGTCTTCATACTCGGACCATCCCATCACGTTTATCTCGAAGGATGTGCTCTCTCGGCCTGCAAAGAATACGATACTCCAATTGGAAAACTGCCACTAGATCTTAAAAGTATTCTCTCGGATCGTCTTCACTCTCTTATCTGTATGATGACCATATCTAGCCATCGAACAGCTTCGATCGTCTGGCAAATTTGAGATGATGTCCATCAAAGCAGATGAAGACGAACACAGCATAGAGCTGCATCTTCCTTATGTGCGAAAAGTTTTTGAAAGGTAAGCCTGTTTCCTGCTAGGTCCCATTTTAACGCCAAGGCTACCGTAGACAGAACATTACGATCGTACCGATCATGGTTGGTGCACTTTCGTCGGACTCGGAGGCGAGTTTCGGCGCTTTGCTCGCCCCATATTTGGAGCAGGAGGACACATTCTGTGTTGTATCCAGCGATTTCTGTCATTGGTAATGTTCGCTACTCTGCCAACCAGGTGACAACTGACAACCATTGTGGAATAGGGGCACCAGGTTCTCCTACACATACTATTATCCTGAACCTACACCGTCCGATATGCCCGCCATCCATCTCACACGATCTACGGCACCAAGCTCCTCCAATCCTATTCATAAGTCAATCAGGCAGCTAGATCACGAAGCTATGGAATTATTAGCTCAGCCCGATTTGACTGCAGCGAATGCACATGCGTCTTTTGCAAGTTACCTTGCCAGGACCAAGAACACTATCTGCGGTCGCCATCCTATCGGTGTTCTTTTGGGCATCATGACATTCTTAGAACGGGAGAGGGATATACATTATGCTCTCAAATGGGTAAGATACGAACAGAGTAGCGCCTGTCTTAGTATCAAGGACTCCAGCGTTAGCTATGCGAGCGCTTGGGTTCGCTTTCAGAAGTAATGCGAGATGTAAAAGCTAGTCTATAATACCCAAAGTATATCTTTTGACCTTTAAAGGTTGCTAGACAGTTGAACTTGAGAGCCGACTTGTTCATCCTGGTCAAGCTCTGTCCCAGGAACGCCTGGGTCTTCTACCACCTTGATCAAACTTGTTAAACGGCAAAAGTAAGTGAGACAAGTAACGATCCTACCTTTCCGGCGGCGATCTCTATGTCCTCGAACCCCCATTCTCTAGACGTACCCTCATTCAGGTGAAGACCATCCGCGAGACGCTGAGCTTTCCAAGCTCCTAGCTTATTTTGACTGTCCCCGACTCGGAAGAACTCTGAGATAGAGCAACAGCCAACTCGGAGAGGTAGCTTTCTATCGCCGACGAGACTCCTGGATAACGCGATGATTGTGGCTGCATGACTCACAAACATTATACGCGAGTGCTTCTCCGGGAATTGCTGTTCTAGCTGGTCTTCAAAGGCTTTTAGGAAACCGTCGGCGCGATCGTGGACTTCTTCGACATCTTCGCCTTTGCGTGGTGGGTACCACACAGATGTCCAAGAGGGGTCAATGTTAGTGAAATAGTGCTTGAGAGACTCTGCAGTCCCAGGACGTGGATGAAGGCCTGTACCAGGTTTCACTGGCGAGTACCATTCGGAAAGCCCTATATGGTGGCATTAAATCGTGGCGCAACAAAGAGCACATGTATGTTCACCATGCTCGACGTAGATTGGAATATCGAGGGCGACCGACACTGGCCAAGAAGTTTGAAGACAGCGATCTAGAGTACATTTGAATATATTTTGACGAGTTCGGATTATATCGGGTCGAACAATACGGGGAAGAAAATATAGCTGTTGGTCGCTCTTCCTCGCTGAGGGATGAAAAGTAATTGCCAAGTTCCTGTGCCTGTGCCTGATAGATTCCAATCTTAGGTCTCAAATACGTGGTGGACGGACGAGAACTTACTTCTCCATAGGCGGCCAAGCTGGGGTCGCGAGGGAGCCCCGTCTTGCTCTGCCTATCAACATTGGAACTTTAAGTGTGTACTATGATCAAGGAAAATGTGTACCAATTTGTAGTAATCCAATTCATTCTATGTCCTACATTTGATGAAGTTTAAGTAGGCCTGGAAGGAATAATACTGGTAGCCTTACCATGTCGAGCAATGTAAACCTTTTCTAGCATCCTTCCAAGAGAGGCGGGGCCGGTGTGGTTTTTTTCAATCAAAGGGTGATCTGGCGCATCATGTTTAAATCATGATAATGATCGCCAAACTCTGGTACACGAAAAACCATTCGCATTATGTATTTCGATTTGGTACAAGGCGATATCAAGGCCCGGAGGAGATGCAAGACGGAAGAGCAGATGACATCGTTAAGTATATATCGCTACAATGCTGCAGCAACAGGCGAACACTACAGAACTTCAAAACGCCACACGAAAAAACAAAGCTTTGAAAGTAGGCTGCTTCAAGATAGAGAAGGGAAGGCGGTTTGATCATCAACACTGACGACGGGGCTGCCGCCTTGACGGCCACCACGTACACCTCGTCCTCGTCCGCCACCACGCCCCCTGTCACCACCGCGACTACCGCGGCCGCGCCCACGCTCAGGTCGGTCAAAACGTGCATCAATTTCGATGAAAACTTTCTCCTCCTTCTTGGGGCGAGACTTGGGAGCGCTCTTGGTCTTCGCAAAGATTAGCCAAGGCGTTGAGTTTCTAGATTTAGAATTTCATACCTTGCCTACAAAGTAAGCATCTTCCTCATCTTTCTGAAGAGGTACAACGTCCTTCCAGCTGTGAGCATCTAGACCCTCGTTGGCTTGGCGAGGGCCTTCAAGTTTGGGAATGACTGAATCTTTTTCTTTCTGCTGAGACAGGTATTGCTCCAATGTCAAGGTATTATCTTCCTCTTCAGGTTCTCTTTCCCGACGAGGACGGGCTTCAGAACCTTTGTTATCGTCCTCTACAGCAGGAGCAGCGTCAGCATCAGCAGTGGCAGGTGCACCCCAATCCGCGGCGGGGCTATCAGCTCCCCATTCGTTACTCTCTGCGGCAGCATCCCAGTTGGCGGCCTGTTCAGTCATCAACTCTGTGTTGCCATCGGCGCCACCCCAGGAGTTCTGGATCTTTTTTTCAGAGTCTCTGTGTGTAGTCGGGTGAATGATAATTTTATGACAGTGTGCGTTACAGTACCCACGTTTTACCGGTTTGGCTGTGCTTGTCGAAAGGTCGACGACCACCTCTTGGAGGACCACCCCGATTACCTCTACCCCTACCGCGATTTTCGACTGGTTGTACATGATCGTGTTAAAAACATGGGAAAAATGCGTCAAAAGGAGTGAGACTCGCATTTCCTTTGACTGTCTGCGGGAGCGGGATCGTCAACGCCGTTCTGGTTAGAGCTAGGATCTTTAGGCGTAGGCTTAGATGCCCCGCCTCTGGAGTAGTATTTTCCACCTCGGGAAGCAGGACCTGATCTAGCTTTCTGCTGGTTTCCGCTGCCGCGTGTGGCAGCGGTTGGAGCTGTGGGTGTCCTAGATGCAGCGGCAGAGGCAGGAGTTGGAGGTCTGGAGGTCTCCTCAGCTGTTGTGTGATTGATTTTAGCTACATGATGAGAGATCAGATATGAGATTCAACCTTCCAAGATGGCGAACGGGTTTTTCGTGGCCACCGACATACTTGGCGGGGCCCTTGTAGTAGTCAGTCAGAGGAGTCTTGTTTTTTTTCTAAAAATCTTCTGTTGGAGCGGGCCTCCAAGCAGGAGCAGGTGGGCGTACTTGTATGTTTGGACCCCTGACTTGCTATCGGGGTCCCAGTCAAGCCACGCGTGGAACTACTGTACAGTTTATATATTATAAAAGTCAGCTGCTTTTACAACTTTGTTTCTTTTAACGCTAAATTCACAGGTAGGGCTGACTCGTCTGTATATAATGGACTGATTACTTACTTTATTGAGCAGCCACTCAAAAGCATCTCGACGATGACCCGCTCGCCTGCTTGCAGGACTGGGGTGGGTCGAGGACCTTGAGACCGTCATAGTTGGCTGGAGACGAATTTCTAAACGATGGGGCTTGGGTGCGGTGGGCTTTTTGGGCCTCCCTTGGGGGCCGTGCGGAGGATCCTTCGTGGTCGCCGCGTAGGCACTGTCGCAATGTCTCGTTGTACATGAGTCAGCTATTATTTTAATTAATTAATTATTTTGGGTTAAAAACGTGACTCGTGTCACATCACTGGGTTCGTTGTTCCGCCGCTGTTGTCATATTTGTCGTCGTTGTTCCTCACGTCGTTGTCGCCATCGTTGTCGCCGTCATCGCTGTTGTTTTCGTTTTTGCTTTTTCTCTCTCTCTCTCTCTTGTCACTGATGGCATCGAGGCGTCTTGACATCTCTTCCCTGCTATGCAACGACGAAACAACGGAGCACTCCCCACACGCCCCGCATTCCAGATATTCAACTCAATCGCCGTATGTTTCAACGTCCTCGTCGTTTCCTTCGCAGCTCCTGTCGCCTCATCCTCAATTAAACAACCAGCCATTGTCTTTGCAACCTCACCTTTCTCGGCATCCTACATCTAATCAATATCCGTTGCAAACACAATCAGTCTCTAGTCCTCATCGATTTCCATCACCATCTTCTGCTATATCATCAAAGCCGTCGTCGTTTGGTTTGGAGGCATTGGTCCAGGCTGCTACGGAAGAACGGCGGCGCCTCAGCAATGGTAGCTCCACATTCCTTGACATTCCGAAACGCACGAGCCCTCCAATCGAACAGCGTCAAAGTTCTCAGCCTCAGCAACATCATCACTCACATAGTACAAGACAGTTCAAATCATCCTCCAATGATCGTGTTTTTTCACCTAGCAACAGCCGTTCTCCAATTCTTAGCCCAATGCAGAATATTCCTGGTCCAATACAACCTGCCCGCAGTCCTACTCAATCTATACTCTATTCCCCGACCCTTCAACAGCAACTTCCGTCGCGCCATCGTGCTGCAGATCGGCATCATACTTCCTCTACCGAGCCTCAGGCGCAACAAAACCTTACTGATGATGTACAATACCGTCTTCCGCCTCCCTACTTTACTCCAGTACCGCAACCACAGCCATCCCGGCAGCTGTCGGAACACGAGCTCCGTTTACAGCATCAGCACGAACTCCAGCTTCAACGCCAGCATCACGAGCATCTTCCGTTCCAAGGACAGCAACAGCGCAGTCTTCAGCATCAAATTCTGTATTCAGAGAAAAACAGCCCCATTTCGTCTTCTCCCTGGAGCCCACCGGCCCCCTTTTATGCGAGCACTACTCCCCAAGTTTCGAATCGGTCTTTCTTCAATCCGTCTCAGACTACTGGACGCAAGTCAGATCCCGGTCAACCTCACCGCGTCTTAACACCAACTCACCCGAGTGCCTTCCCTTTACCCGTCGTTCACCAGAGCCCAGCCGCTGAGCTATTGCAAGCATCATTGCTTCCGAGCAAGCGACGAAGGTGCTCCGATTCGCCTGTGCATTCAGCCACTGTCCAGCACGCAGAGCGTCCTCACCAAGACCGCGGGGAAATGGCGATCGGCCCTGAGCTTTCTGTTCCTTCGAACGTGAATGACTTCAGAGGTTCGGGGTCAGGGCGAAATCAAAGCCGTAAACATATAGGTCTAGCAGAGCTTATGACGACAGAGCGCAGTGTCAGACAGAGCCATCCTCCCACAGGCAGTCAATCAGCCTTGGAACCCTCGCATGATCGATCTTTGCCTAGTCCTTTTGCTATCAGTCGGAGATCTCACCCAGGTAGTGAGGCTGGCAGGGCAATAGCGGCCAAAAAGTCCGAGGAAATAGAACATAACGTCCAAGACATTGTTCCACAGGCTACCCCTCAGGTATCTGAGAGACCATCATCTCATTCACGTCGAACATCTGCAACAACCACGACGCCTGAGCCCGCACCCATCGCACAAAAGGTACCCCCCCCACCAATGCAAGACGAGACTACAGCTGATGCACATGAGTGGTTTCTTGAACATTTCAATGATGATAACCCGTCTACTATTCTTGACTCATCCCGTTCTCGTGCCAAGGTCCGGGAGCGTATTTCCTATGACCCGTCTCCAGGCTCCGTTCCTGCGCCTCTTCCTGTGCAGCGCGCATCTGAGAGTCCTTCAGAGAAGTGTACGCCTATTCCGTCAACGATGCCAGAGGCGGCTGCTGCCCTTGAACAAGAGCTAAATGAATTATTAGGCGATTCTTCGGAACATGCAAGCAAGGTTGAACCTGATACAGCGTGTATGGACGTTGATCTCGCCATCAATGAGCTGTTTGCTGAGACCCTCGAAACCAGTAAGCCCAAGGTCGAAGATGTTGGCATGGAGATTGATGTGGAAGACGAGTTATTAAGCTTGGTGGATGACCGGCACCCAGCGCGTTGCTCGACGAGTAAATCGGCAACCCCTGGTACCTCGGTAGTAAAATCACACACCGTTTTGCGAGCCAATTCGAATGTGGTCAGATCTCCTCCTGCTCTGTCTACCGTGTCGACATCTCCTAGCGAAATCATTTTGACAACACCATCCACACAACTTGCATCAGAATATGGCTCAGTACCTCCTCCTCCACCCTCGTTGACATATGTCAAGAGAGAAGAAAAGGAGGTAAAGACGGCTGAAGAAACCAAAACACTCACTCCCGTTGTGTCTACAAAAAAGAAAAGGAAGGATGTTACTCCAAAGGTGTGCTATCAATTATGACCTCTTAGACATCTCACATTCACCATATGTATAGCCCGGTCACAAACCCAAAGCGACCAGCACATCGTCTGCAACATCACTTAATGCAAAAATTCGTTCTAAGCCGGGACCAAAACCAAAACAAAAGGTTCTGGATGTCTCCCAATCTAAAGTTAAGGGTTCAGTGGGTTCAAAGAAGCTCCCTGCCTCTAGGTCTCGCTCGACTTCTGTCATGCCAGCGCCAGATAGCAGTGACGCAAAGGCAGAGAAGCAGGAGGAGGAGGAATCAGATCATCATGAGGATGACAAGTTATATTGTGTTTGCAAAACGAAATATGACGAAGAAAGATTTATGATTGCCTGTGATCGGTAAGTATTCGGCATCATTATTTCAGCATAATGCTTACATTTTGTTTTAGTTGCGACGAATGGTATCATACGACATGTGTAAACATGCCTGATCTTGAGGTCGATCTCGTGGATCAATTTATCTGCCCGATTTGTATCGAAAGTATGCTGAATTCCTTTATGTGCACGACAAAGTTTGGTAACATGCTTGATAGAAAATAGCCATCTATCGCTACGGACGACGTACAAGGCTCGCTGCCTATATGGGCTTCGACATCCGGATCCCGACTCATCAAAGGCGTGTCACAAACCAGCACGCGGGGCATTCTCAAAATACTGCTCAGACGAGTGTGGTGTTAAGTATATGCAATCGCATGCTGATGTATGGACTAAGAAAGGAGGCAAGACTCAGAGGCTCTGGGAGGTTGTCAAGGATGCTGAGAAGCGAGAGGGTGTTGTTGTATGTGCTGTCGAGAGGAGAGACACGAAAGTGAACCTCGACGAAGAATGCAACAATGGAAAAGACAAGGCGCGCAAGCTGAAGAAGGCAAAAGTCGAGCGGGAATTCGAGCAGCTGAATAAGCTCCTCGAATCTGTTGTCAAGTTACGGGAGGAGCTTAAGAAAGGGATGGAATGCGTAGAATGGCGAGAGAAGTTACTGGAGCTGGCTGTGGAAAGGGCAGAACAGCTTGGTGAATGCGGTTGGGACCAAAGACTTTGCTTTGGTGATGAAGAGTGGTCTGACTTTGGTGCGGATGTTCTTGAAAGCTACGAGGAAGTGAAAAGCGAGCGGGATGGAAGCGAGCGGGGTGCAAGCGAAGGAGATGGTGAGTGGTGGTGCATTGGGAAAAAGATGTGTGAGCGCCATGCGGGGTAAGTGGCGACGGCTCTATGTTGTGATTTCCTTGTTGAAACTTTTCAGCTGGCAAGCCGTCCGACATAAAGATGTTTGCAAAGAGAAAGAGAAAAAGAGGGACGCGCTCTCGAATCTTACCACACGAGAACGAGAGATTCGTAAACGCATCGAGGACATTCTTGACCCCCATGGACGCAACCGTGCCGAGGCACCTGTGAAATCACCACTGAAGGCAACTAATGGCAAATTGCCCAACGGTCACGCGAAAGGGAAGACAAATGTTGATACTACTAAGAGGGGCAAAAAGCGCAAAGTGCCTTCATGAGAACATCGATTTCTTAGTCTTAGTCTTAGTTGTTACCTCTTTCTTCTCAAATGCCTTTGCTTTTTTGCTCTCAATGTGTTAAATTTCCGCATGTCTTTCATCCGCATCCACCCCATGTACAGTGTTGGTCTATACCGGCTCATCATTCTAGTACCCATCACCTTCACCTCCTTCTCTACAGAAACCCTTCTTCTCGTAGAGAACCTGTGATTTACTCTCCTCACGCTGTTTCTTCACCTCTGCATCTGTTTTATGGTATGGTTCCAGGATATTCCACTCGACTTGGCGTAAAGGAGTCTCGTCTTCCTGATCAAGGTCCTATATGACAAGAAGGATCAAGCTGTTTTTCTTGCAATGAACTCTGGAGCGCACAATTTCTCCCAAAAGAACGACGTTTTCACCACGGATGAGATACAAGCCTTTCCAACTTTCAGCAAACGCGTCACCATGATATATCCTCTCGACTGTGTCTTCTAACACAAGGTTGGCTAGAATAGAGAACTAATTAGTTGAATATTAAGTTACAGGCAGACTGGAGAGCGCACCGAACTGATCATATGAACGCAGGACACCATGGAGCTTTCTGCCGTCTCGTAGAATGACTAGCATCTTCCCTGGGCAAGATAGGGAAAGAATGTGCGAATGTTGTTTCTACATTGCTGGGTAGACGTACTGTCCACACAATCTACGAGAGAACCTGAAGTTGTAAAGGGAATGAGAGAGTCCATGGGGACGATTTTTTTTTTTTTTAAAAAAGGAAAAGAAAAAAGGATGAGAAAAGAAACGCTGGAAGCAGGATTTGAACCTACGCGGGGAGACCCCAAGTGATGATTGTTAATTCAAATCACTCGCCTTAACGACTCGGCCATTCCAGCTCGTGACAAACAACTTTCAATCGAACAACACAATTCGCTTCAACGATTTCATATGTAAATTAATTCCTATTTGTGTCTATGCCTGCCCAGCGTATTCCCATTGTCCAGGCTCAGGCTTTTCTTCCAATGGCTCCCATCTAAAAAAGATATATAAAGAATAGGGTAAATAAATAGCGAAGCCACCTACGCTTTCCATTCAACCATTTTCGTCGCCAGCCTGAGCTCATCCGACGCGATATCCAGTGATTCTTCGATTTGCCCCTCATCCAATGCTCTCTCTACAGCTCCAACATCCTCATTCGCATTCTGGACTATTTTGAGTTTCCGAAGCGTGAGTGCCTCTACGCCTTGCCGGTAGAGAGACGATACTGGGATGGAGGAGAGGACCGAAAGCGTCGACTCATAAGTTTTGATTAGTTCCGGGATGGGCCTGGAATGGACTGAAAGACCCGTGATCCCGGTGGTACGTTTGAGCGCCTGAGCAAGAGGGTGTGTAACGCGGAACATGAGTGTCAGTGTAGATGACCGGGCTTTTTCTCAATCGGAGTTTGAAATATCTCAGCTCGCTCATATGGCTACCATCGCATTCAATACGCTGCCCTCGACGTCGCGCGTCTTTACTAGATCATCTCTTGCATCTTGGTTGATCCATCGCTCGTCAATACAGTCTTTGCTTCAACTTTTACCACCATTCCTCCTTGCCGTCCCAAAATCTAAAGTTTCACATTCTCGTAAATCCATGCGAAGTGCGAATAAAGGCTTGAAGGACAAACAAAGCGCGTCTTTTCATTCTTTCATCATCGTAATGACTAGTAATCACTAACTGGTTATTCCCAACAGACATTGTCAACTGCCCTGCTTGTGGCTCCCCCAAACTCGCGCATCATTTATGCAAAAATTGCTATGGCTTTCTGACTCGGATGTGGAAAAAGAAGAAAGAGGGAAATATTCCCGACTTGTCATGATTGCGTTGTGTGTTTTTTTGCCCACATATAACTTACAGTACAAATGGTTGTCGTGTATTCCATGTCTCACGTGATCATCCAATGAGAAGAACTGGATCCGGTTCTCTTTCTTTTGACCTCCCGCCCCATTATGCTTTCCCTGCTGTCTATCCACCGCGCTCCTCACATGGCAAGAGCTGCTTCCAGCCAGGCCGTTCCTCGCGGGCTTGCCGCCATCAAACAAAAGAACCCAAACGATGTTGTTATAACCTTTGCCAATCGTACTGCCATGGGAAAGGCGAAGAAGGGTCAGTTGAAAGACACCCCTGTGGATGAGATGCTTCATGCTCTTTTCAAGGTGGGCGTATGTCAGCTAGCAGCACATCAAATAATACCAACCAAGTGTTCTTAGGCGACATTGGCCAAGACTGGCCTTGATCCCAATAAGATTGACGACATTTGTGTAGGTAAGTATCCAGTTATCAACTTGCATCAGGTCAATACGTTCTAAACGGAATTAATTCAGGTACATGTCACCCACCATCTCCTCTCTATATTTCTCGGGCTGCTGCCTTAGCGGCTGGGATCCCACCAACTGTGCCCATCTCCACCGTAAATCGGCTGTGTTCATCGGGTCTGATGGCAATCCGTACTATTGCACACTCTATTCAAACAGGCGAAATATCCTTGGGTATCGCGGCCGGTGTTGACAGCATGAGCCTCAAGTTTGTGCCTCCGTCAAGGTCATCCGTCTGTCCTTGACTTACCAGACAGCCTTCAGCCCTCGTCCAACACCTCAGGTATGCGAGACGGTCGATAACACGCCAGAAGCACATGATTGTCTCCAAGTATTTCCACGTTTCTCATCACTATACAAGCTCTTCTAAGCGGACACATGTAGCCTATGGGCTGGACGTCGGAAATGGTCGCTGAACACTACAAAGTCCCGCGACAGAAGCAAGACGAGTACGCTTTGATTTCCCACTCAAGAGCCCAAAATGTAAGTGCTGCTCCTTATTGGGTGACAAGAATGTGGTAAAGTCCTGTAACAATATAGGCTGCGTCATCCGGCATTTTTGCTGATGAGATTCTGCCGATTGAAGTTGGGAACACTGTCATATCTGCTGATGATACCATTCGCTTTGGTGTGAATGCTGAATCTCTGGCGTCCCTCAAACCTGCATTTCCGCAATGGGGCGAAGCATCTACGACGGCTGGAAATGCCAGCGGGGTTGGTGATGGCGCTGCACTGTGTGTATTGACCACGAGAGAACTCGCCACTCGGGAAGAAATGCCCATCATAGGTAAATGGGTCGGGAGCGCTTTGGTTGGTGAGTTCAATCCGCATCACACAGACCGCTTCAAGGTTGGGAATTTGTTACCCCCAGGTGTCGAGCCTAGATACATGGGCATTGCACCTATCTTTGCTGTCCCCAAAGTTCTTGCGCAACATGGCTTGTCCAAGGAAGATATAGATGTATATGAGGTGAATATACATAAATAATTATCATCGGAAGTGGTTAATCATTGAACCAGATAAACGAGGCCTTCGCATCACAATTTGCTTACTGTGTCGAGCAGTTGAAAGTCCCCATGGAGAAGATTAATCCCAAGTATTTTTGTTGCTCGTTGATTTTTTCGTAGCTAATAAAAGTTTTAGCGGAGGGTCTATTGCACTTTCACATCCACTTGGCATGAGTATGTTATTCGTCACTGACCACACGCCCATTGTTGAGCTTTTACATGTTAGCGGGTGTTAGACAAGTCGTAACAGGACTTGCGGAACTTCAACGAAGTGGGAGGGACGTCCTTTGTACTAGTATGTGTATTGGGAGTGGAATGGGTGCCGCCGCAATCTTTGTAAACGAGGTGAAGAACATATGACTTTGATATCTGTGCATGTATTGCAATATACCAGTATCGACCACTCTTTAAAATGTACAAAACCTAGAGGGATTGACTAAGTCAGTATGCAATAAACGTAACGAGAGTTCGAATAGCAAGAATCTCAGCAAGTCATTCATGTCAGTGATTCACGTGGAGTATACCCCCCAAACCGTGAAGCAAGTCTACTCAGAGGTGCCACATGGTTGCGATGATAGCAACACTCGTCATTGAAGGAGACGCAAGCTGAAAATGACACTCACCAAAAACGCAAAACAAAAAAAAAGGCGAAGCCAACCTGCACCAACCAAGAGGTGAAATCACGTGCATATGGCAGAGGCCGAGTTACTAATACTACTGTACATTTCTTCAGCCACCAGAAGTGCGTGACACGCCAATCAAAATTGTCATTGAAAACTATCTCTCTCTTCACTGATAATGTCCAATCAAATCAGCAAAAAACGCAAATTCGTGGCCGACGGCGTTTTTCGTGCAGAGCTGAACGAATTCTTTACGCGTGAGTTAGCAGAGGAAGGATATTCGGGCTGTGATGTCCGCGTAACCCACGCAAGAACGGAGGTGATACCAATATCTTAGAAAAACAGCATTTGCATTTATCAAATGGGACCAGATTATCATTCGTGCGACACATACGCAAGAAGTTCTTGGTGAGAAGGGTCGCCGTATACGCGAATTGACTGCCCTCGTACAAAAGCGCTTCAAGTTCCCCGAGAATTCCCTCGAGCTTTACGCCGAGAAGGTTCAATACCGTGGTCTATCTGCTATCGCCCAATGCGAGAGCTTGAGGTATAAGCTATTAGGTGGACTTGCTGTTCGCAGGTGAGTCACAAGAACATTTGTGATACGGCTTATTCATCGTTGTGATCAGGGCTTGCTATGGTGTTTTGCGTTTTGTTATGGAGTCTGGCGCTAAGGGTTGTGAAGTTGTTGTCTCGGGCAAATTGCGTGCCGCTCGTGCCAAATCAATGAAATTCACAGACGGTTTCATGTTACACTCCGGGCAGCCCGCTCGCGATTTCGTAGATTTCGCTGTCCGCCATGTGTTGCTGAAGCAGGGTGTGCTTGGTATTAAAGTAAAAATGTATGTTATGTGGCCTTTTATCCCTAAGATTTTTGATGAAACGTTGCATTTAGTATGAAGGGTTCAGACCCCGAGGGTCAGACCGGACCTCGCAAACCTCTACCAGACTCGGTTCAGATATTTGAGCCTTCCGTAGATAAGATCATTTCCGAGCCTTCCTCAGAACAACGGGAACCTGTTTCAGTTCCTGCCCCTGCACAGGTTGAAGAGGCATATATTCCCGAAGTTCAGCAACAGCCAGACGCCGAACTTGCAGCCTTTTAATACTCTCTTGTGTACCTAGAAAACATGTGTATTTTGGCTCAATATGCACTAAATCTACTTGTAAGTGACTACTGATACGATTACTTGATTGACCTGGTCACGCTGCTTCCGGCTAACGCCCCCTGCGGTAAAGGGAATACGAAACTTTTTGTGGACGCTTTACCCCAATGCGGAGGTTTCTTCCCGGCTCCTAGATCAATTATGACCTCGATGACTGCCAACGTCTGGGATGGGTCGGAAACAACTACCTCCCCAGCATTGAGTTTATAGATGACGGCCAGGTTTCCGCTCGCCGAGATCGTAATCGTCGCTCTGCCTAGAGGGGTAAAACTAGCTGACCCACCAGCACCATCCCAAATCACCACCATGGCTGTGTTATGGACTTCATCGAATACGGCGGAAATGTGTGCATCATTTCGGACTGGTTGAAGTCTCAAACCCTTTGCTTTTCTCGAGAACGTACCGACGCTTGTGCCAGGAAAAGTAGAGTACGAGATTGGTGTTGAAAGTGAAGAGTGCTGGACAAAAGCGGCGAAGAGGTTGACAGTGAAAGGAGGTTGTGTTGAAGTCCCGATTGAGGACCAATTGCCACTCTTTTGGCCTGTCTGTACTGTTAGTGTGGTTGAGTTACTGGAGGGTAAGATATATCCAACGCCTCCATGCCACAACGTCTGCAAGGTCGTTCCATGAACTGCTAGCTCATCAAATAGCACAGAGCCAGTACGGCGTCTTTGATCAAGAACCGTGTACACTGGAGCCGATGTTGTTGATGATACGTTCGCTATCATGACATGCTGTACGTCGTCATCGAGGAAGAACCAAGCCTTTTGCCACCGAAGTGACATCGTAAATGGATTAGTGTACCTCATAACGGCGAGACCAACGTTGCCGCCAGAGGTTCCTCCGACGAATCGCTCGACGCCCGTGAACTGTGCATGATCGCAACTGAGGATCGTCGCGCCATAGTCAACGGTCACCCCGGGAATCAAATTCCAATCCCAGGCAGCAGATATATCTTCGTATTCGTCACCACGAAGGTACGTATGCACTGCGCCGTCAGAAAGATGGAACCCCAAGGGCTGATCACCCTAATGGAATCGATGTTTTCAAAGAGATCGAATGAGACGGCTCACGTTTTGGGAATTCACGCATTCTGTATTCTGCGTTCTGGACGAGAACATTTTAACAGTCGAGACATAATTCCGGCCCCGATGCACCTGATCTGTACTCGTTAGCAAAATTTGGAAAGAAAATGCGGAACACTTGCCATGTAATCATTACTATAAAACATTCGGTTGCCAGTCAGGCGACCTGCATTGGCATCTGGCGTATCCGCCGATAAACTATCTGCGAAATCGACCAAAACGCTAGATGGCCACAGATTCCCAAGTTCTCTGACTTGAGTCAGGTTGATCTTAATGCTTCCTGTGGCCCTATTCTGAAATGAGTAGGTTTTAGATAAAATTATCAAACACCCACTGATTATCGACGACGGGGAAGCTAATGAACCTGCCAAGAGCTGACTACAATAGCTTCAATTAGGCTATCTCAACAATTGGGAGAAATTCTTACAAAATCCCAGTGCAGGACGCTAGTTGCTGCATTTCTATAAATCATCCAGCGATCACCATCAAACAACGTGGCGAAAGCAGTTTGCGAAGTTTCATTGGCAGCAAACTGGGTACCACCAGCCTCAACTTCCACGTCGAGGATATCATTTGCACTGTAGAGACAGCTAAATTCTGGGAAAGAACAGATGTCATGGAACGCACTAGTCCTTTCCTACACTTCAATTTAAGATAAACGCTATGTAAACAACAGTTGAAAACTGACCGTAATTTCCATTATACAAAATTCCACCATGCTGACCTGGCCACAAAGATCGTCAGTTACTGCTGTAAAGATGAATGCACATTCTATGTGCTTTACCAAACGACCCGTCAGCACGTATACCATCGGCCTTCACGGCATCTCGCACAGATAGTTCCAAATGTATCCTCCGATAAGCATCCGAGAGGATAGTAGCGTTATTGGCAAGTAATGCCCAGTCTATCCCAATGGAGGCCACGTCAAGCGTATTCGCACCGGTCAAAAAGCCAACGCCGTTTATATTCTTATCGAAGGTATTGTAAGAGCGACTCGTCATTCGTATGCAGCCCGTAGCCTGATTCGGCGTGAGAGTGTTATCTAGCAGGAGGCAGCTCTGGCCAACGAAGTCTGGAATCAGGATGATCTGTTTGCTGTGTTGGTATAGAATCGAGAAGGTGCATTTTGTCATACATTAGAGAACCAATTGGTATTCCTTTAATCCGAGACTTCAGCACAAAGCGGAGATGTTTAAAGGTGGCTTACCATAACGAATTATCAGGGTTTGTGCATGGACAGCTGGGCGTGCCACCCGAATCAAGGCAAGCTACGTTTGTAAAATCCCGGGAAAACCAATAATCCATCGCGAGCGAAATAGCACCCCGAATCGTGCCGTCTTTAACAAACTGCTCCGTTCCTTTCAACCCACCATGCCATGCCGCCGCCATGACCACTGAAGGAATGAACGAAAATGGGTGCCGCTAACTTGATAAGATGAGTTTACAAACCTATCCGCTGCCAATGTTCCTGAGCAGGCCAGTTCGCTCGACGTGCAGCGCAACCAGTCGTGTAATCAACCTCACTGTCAGGCCATTTACCATCCAAGCCAAGCGAAGAGAGCCTAGACGCATTTCCGTCACCAAGATAAGCTTTAGAAGGCCAGCTAAGGTAAGGATAGACGAACCAGGCGGGAATACTTCCTCCACCCGTTATTGCGCCAACGATAGAGCTCAAGCGACGTTCGTGTATAGTATCGATGTCTTGCTGTACCGTAGAGGTAGAAGTTTGTGTGGGAGGGGTCACCGAAGTGATTGTCATATGTGAGAGGCTGCTAGTTAGTAAAGATATGCTGGAGAGGCTGCTAGTTGGTAAAGTTATGCTGGAGAGGCTGCTAGTTGGTAAAGATATGCTGGAGAATGTCGCGTTTGATGATAAAGATGGACAGGGACTATGGCGCGCGCAGTCATATGAAGATATAAGAGCAGATTGAGTGTTGAAAGTCGTGTTTGTTGTGGCCGCGCATTTCGAAAGTACGGAGAGAGCGTATGTGAAGACGAGCGACAGAAGGGGTTTCATGATATCGTATATCAATATTTTGTGGCGGTATAGACTTTATAGCACCTGGACGATAACCAACAGTCTGGATAGGGTCGTACTTGGAGGGTGTCTACTGCTCTTTTATGGGGACTAGACGCAGATACTGCGGCATATGCACATGTGTATTACGACTTCTCATGTTGCTGCCGGACTAGAGGGACCTGAAAGATGATTCTTTTTGGAACGCCGGCTTCTAGCAAGAGAAAGCCCAATTGCGTTGTTGAGGCTTGATGCTCGACGCCCGGTTCCAGTATCGTAAGGGATTTAAATTGTGCTTGGACAGAGAAGCGTCAAGCTGGGAGTCGGCAAACCACCTGAACAAGTGTGCACATGGATCAGACCTTTGTCAGCGCAAAAGTGTTTATTTATATATATACATTACAAAAATTAGAAAACAGCCAACCAACCAAGTTCCTTATGAGAGTGACTGAGTAATGCTACTCCCAGCAAGTCCTCCAGTAGGCAGTGCAATCGTCAAAACTTTGAACTTGGCGGAACCCCAAGCAGGAGGTATGGATCCAGAGCCGAGGGTGAAGTTGAGTGTAAGCGTTGTCAACGTCTGGGTTGGTTCTGATACTGTCACAACCCAGCTATTCGTGCGCACAATGACGGCAGCGCTGCCTGTGGATTTGATGGTTACCGGTGCGTCGCCAGTTGTCGATGGGAAAGTGACTGAACCTCCCGCGTCGACCCAATAAACCACCATCGCAGTATGATGTGTGATGTCGAGCAAGGCAGAGATACTACCGTCATTTCGAATTGTTTGTAAGCTTGAGGCCTGAGATTTCTGCTGGAACGACGATAACGTTGTTCCTGGGTACGTCACATACGATATAGAAGAATTGGTGTCTACATGGCTGAGCCACGCTGCGAATAAGTCAACGGTCGTTGGTGGTTCGGATGAAGTCCCGATCGATTGCCAGGAGCCGGTTCGAGTGCCAAGTTGAAGTGACAAAGTGGTACTAGGATTAGAAGTATTGAAGATATATCCAACGCCACCGTGCCACAACGACACTGCCGAGGTATAGTTGCCACTTGCAGCGATAGCCCCGTTCACGAAAACGTCGCCCGAACGCCTGCGCTGATCCAGAACGGAAAACACTGGCGCCGTCGTCGTCGAAGCTAATCTAGCGACCATGACGAATTGGACGTCGTCTTCGAGGAAGAACCATGTCTTTCGCCAATTGAGGGTCTTTGTAGTTGGAGTTTCGTAGCGCATTGCGGCAACTCCGACGATGTCATCAGACGCGCCTCCAACAAACGGCTGAGTGCCGGTCTTGCGAGCATTTTCGCAAGCTAATGGCGTCGCACCGTAGTCGACAGTAATTCCGGGGATAAGGTTCCAATCCCACGCAGCGAATACGTCCTCATATTCATTCCCCTGGACATAGGTATATAGCGTCCCATCTGAGAGATGAAAACCAAAAGGGTTTTGAGAATTTGTACATTCAGTGTTCTGTGTCCGCTTCGAGAACATTTTGAGAGTAGAGACATATCCACTGCCACGCTGAACCTGATAATTCGGGTAAGCTCACTTTCGTACGCTGCATGAAGTTGGAAACGGGACCATGTAGTCATTGGCATAAAACATGCGGTTCCCTCTCAAAGCCCCGGAATTGGCATCACTGGTGCCACGTACCAGGTTATCATATACTCCGGTAATTGTCGGAGAATTCCACTGCTGTCCCAAAACCTGTATTTGTGTTAAATTCATCTTTAGATTGGCAGTTGCCCTTTATCCAAGTTAGTCAGGGATATCAACATAACCAGACGCGCGTACTGATTGGCGGACACCGGAAGACTGATGATACGGCCTACCACAGACTGCCGAACAACCGATTAGAAAGTAGAGGCTTGAAGGCCACACATGCTTACAAAATCCCAATGAAGGGTTCCAGTAACAACGTTGCGGAATGTCATCCACTGATTACCATCGAGCAAACTGGAAAATGCAGCTTTTGATTCCGCGCCCGCTTCGTACTGGGTTCGGGCGGCAGGTATTTCGACATCTAAGACGTCATTTGCACTGGCGTCCCGTTAAAAATTTCCACAGCACAAATGAAGATTCAACGAACTAGTCCTTGCCTGTTGCACTTATAAGATCCTCGTACTAGATTACTGAAATTTATTGCTACTTACCATAATTCCCATTATACAAAATTCCAGCATGCTGTCCTGCGTGGGTGTAGATAGTTAGACCCGTATACATGTTCACACTAGTCGACGTACCAAATGAACCGTCAGCCCTGATGCCATCAACTTTAACCCCATTCTTAATGGTCAATTCACCATGGACAACGTTATAGGCGTCTGATACAAGGGTGATATTTGATGTGAAGAGTCCTAGGTTGATTCCAATACTGGCGATGTCGAGAGTATTTGCGCCGGTTATTGCACTAACACCGTTAATACCAGTCTGTAATGTATTATACCCTCGTCGGGTAAAACGTTCACAGCTTGTCCTTTCTTCAGTAGTCAGGTTGTCTCCGAGCAAAACACAAACTTGGCCAACCCATCCAGGAATAAGGATGATCTTCAACTTGTCAATTAGAATGCTGATGATGGTTTATCTGATCCTTACATTAGACGACCAATTCTGGTTCCAAAAGCCCGGCGTGGAGCAGGGGCAAGCTGTGGTTCCTCCAGAATCCAGGCAAGCAGGTATCGCGAAATCATGGGAGAACCAGAAATTCATGGCGCTTGAAATAGCAGCTCTAAGCTGAGGGCTGCCCGCATACTGTAGGGCATTTCTCAGGCCACCATGCCATGCAGCAGCAAGCGTGTCTAAATAGGATTAAGTCGTGCGTTTTAAACCGCGGATGGAAAATTCTGTACTGATACGACTCCAATGACTTTGAGCAGGCCAACTGGCCTGTTGAGCCTCACAGCCTGTAGCATAGTTGATTTCAGAGTCTGGCCATTTGCCGCTGCCATCCAGGGTTGACAACCTGCAAGGAAAATTCTGTCACTATCCCTAAACAGAAGGCCTTTACTAATTACCAGGTAGCAATAGATGTTGCACCGGTGGTGCTATACACAATCCCATTGATCCTGTTTTGACGAACAGTGTCAATGTCGGCACCACCTACGACGCAGATATGAAAAAGCAGAAAGACAAGAGCCCAGGCGCAGGTAGTTTGCTTCATGGTGGAAGAAAACTGGAGAGCAGCTGCCATTCACGAGGTGTTTATATTCAGATGCAGCTCGGCTTGAATGACTCAAGGACAAAAGTGTGGACCAGCCTGTGAATGGAAGAGCAGACGATGCAGTAGCCACATTGCTTGCGGCATGATTTCTCCGGTAAGAGGGTGCACCAGATGAGCTGACGATGCCGAGAGCATGTGAGGTTGAACCGTATGTATACAGTATACTGCCTAGAACAGGCATGACTCGTAAACAGTGAAATTATACCCTGTGGTCACTAGGTGGCAAGGATTCTGAGTGATGATGCCGACCAGGACCATGCGGACAACACAGCTCAAGAAGGTACTCTAATAGCAGAATGAAAGGTCCCACGATGTCGTGGGAATTCCCGCTCGCGTCGCGAGTCATACAGACACTTAAACCCTCAGCGTTCGGGAAGAAACTTAGCTTAGCTGCTGCGTAACTTGAAGGATATATGTTAATCACCTTTCGGTGTTCCCGACGGGGCCGCAAGAGTAGATCGGTCGTTAAATCTAGCGGTGACGGCATAGTGTCGCAAGTCGCGTATGATAGACCATTTCGAGTATTGGGACGAAAGCGACATATGCTGGATACACCCATATTGTCATGCAATAATGAATTTGCTTGAGCCTATAAAGACTTGATCGAAGAGAGGCGCCCAAAAGAAGCGATTCGCTTGAGGTTACGTAACATTTTCTTCCCAGTATCCTTACATGGATCTGGCGGCGCTTCAGCCACTTCGGTCTCTCATAAACGATTGTCCAGAAAGCTTTGCTTCGGGCAGCGACGAAATCCGAGTTGCTGCCTTAAATGCTACCAAGTTTCTGTTCGACCTAGGTGTGTCTCGCATCTCTATAGTTTTTTATAATGCTGAGAGCGTGTATTCGTTCGAAAGCGGTTCAATCTGAAAAACGGTCTGCTACACACATCGCTGATCTATTAGGATCTGCGGGACTATTTTCTGCCCCTCAAACCCGGTCTCAGAATGTCCAGAACGGAAAGCGGAGGCGATCGCCAAGCCTTAGTTCACAAACATTCAAAACAACTCCAATAACTTCCCTTTTCCTTGACGGAATGAATGAAAAGCAAGTTTGGGCTCAACTGGATCTACGGACGGAGCTCATCTGCGATACCCTCGACCGTGTTTTGGAAGGAGAGCCTGATTGGTACGACGAGTATGATACGAGCGGAGACAGTGACACTTTGTTAGATGATAAAGCAGCTGAGCGAGTATCAAATGCACTCGAAGTAGCTGCTCATGAGGAAGAGGTTGACTTTGACGCATCGAAAGGTGTACTCTCTGACGAAGATGCTTTTCTTGACGATATAAGCCAGGAAGACGCAGAAAGTGAAGACTCAAGTATTAATGGCTCGGACGACGCTGCGGAAGACGTTGCTGATTTGCAGGATTCTTCTACCGACGAAAGTGAGGCGGATGCGAGCACTTCTATCAGTACTCGGGGCGTACGCAGGGCGGTGCAACGAGGACCGCATTCGGATCTGAATGATGGATTCTTTGACCTTGCTTTGTTCAATAAGGCAACACGACAAGCCGAAGCACGATCGTCATCTCGTGGTCGGTTGGGGGATGAGGATAGTGTTAGCGATGACGAAGAAGAAATCCCTCTCGATCTATTCGCACCGCTTGACGCAGAGTTTGAAGAAGACACACTCGAAGGTATGTCTGCGTTTGGAACAGTATCCAGCATTCTCTTATGCCGCCTGTGGGGACAGCGACTATGTATCGTGATTTTTTCGAGCCTCCTGGCACACTCCATGTGGGGCCTCGGTTAAAACGCGCAAAAGATTTCTCAAGATCTACCAGCCAAGTGCGGTTCAACCAGGAGGTGCGAGTCAAGAAAATTAAAGCTAAGGGCAAGAGCCTTCCGCTTTACACCGCGAAGGAGCTCGAGGAAGGGGAGTGGGAAAATATGAACAGCCAACATCAACAAGGTCCTTCACTTGAGGTGTTAGCCTCTGACTCCAGCTTCGGCGAAGCCCCTACATCACGCGTCACACCGAGACAAGAGGATAGTCAGGATGGAAATACTAGTGGTCAGGATCAAGATAATCAAGATGTGGTCGAAAGGTTAGAAGATGATCTGTTTGCTGACGAAGATAGTAGTTCTCCTCTGAGTACGTTAGGAAAAGTGGCTAAAGGAGATGACTTACTCTTATGGCCTTCTCTCTGTAGACCTCTCCACACACGAGAAAAGGATGGAGGAACTTCATAAACAGATAGCAGTTCTTGAATCAGAGAACGTTGGGCCCAAAGAGTGGGTACTGCTTGGGGAAGCTACCTCACGAGCGCGGCCGCACAACTCTTTACTCGAGGAGGACCTAGAATTTGAGAGGGCTATGAAAGTTGCACCCTCCATCACGCAAGAGAAGGTACATGATCTCGAAGAACGCATAAAATCGCGAATTCTCGAGGGCCGCTTCAACGACGTCATTCGTCGGCGGAAGGTTGAAGACAAGCCTTTTTGGCCTTCCCGCCTCCTTGAATTACGAGATACAAAATCGGCACAATCTTTAGCCCAAATTTACGAAGATGAATTTGTTGCTAGTCGAACTGGTGATTTGCCCGGGGAAGACCGCAACGCTAAGTTGAAGGAAGAGCACGACGATATTGCGCATCTCTGGGAAAAACTATGTTACAGGCTCGATGCCTTGTGCAATGCTCATTTTACCCCCAAACCGGTGAATAATATTTTCTACTTTCTTCGTGATCTTAACTCATTACGCAATGCAGCCCAAAGCCACGATCTCTACTGTATTGGGTGTCTCAGCAACTAGCCTCGAGTCGGCGCTTCCCTCAACAAAATCTCCGGCCAATATGTTAGCACCAGAGGAGATGTTTGCACCCTCGACGGCGGAACCTCGAGCACGAAGCGAGTTGACACCCCTTGAAAAGCGTACCTTGCGCAATAAGAAGAGGAAAATGAGAAAAAAGAGCCGAGATATACTAGACAGGAAAGTGACGAAACTTCGAGGTATTGGAGGTATCAAAAAGCAGCAGAAAGCAGTTTTGGATTCGGTCGTGAAGAGTGGGAAAGGGATCACAATTGTGGGTAAAAGCAGAAAGTGACCGCCAGTAAAGGATCAGATGGTTACCTGTTGGAGGTTTGGCTGTCCTAGTATCGTAGGTTACTTGTAACTTTGCTGTGCATTGCGTCACGTGAATCACCGCGCCCGCGCAGCATACTTAAACGAAACGTGTTTTCACAACCCACGACATCTCATCCCAGAATGCCTCTTTTTAAACGCTCACAGCAGAATCTCATCCCTCCCGTGTCGCAAGATACCGGAGGTCGTTCCACTCGACCCAATCCCACTCAACCCCGTTCTAGTGCGAGCACTTATGTCCCCAGTCGTGATGGTGACCCGTACAACCCCACTAACAGCCGGTCTACCGCAGGCTCGGTAGACCAAGCTGACCCAGGAGACAAGTATAACAGAAGTCGTGGAGTTGGTGACATCTATTCTCGTGGGACAGCAGAGTTCGATAAAGATCGTAATGAGCTCTTCGCTGGCTATAACCCACAAAAGTCAGGATCTGGCCGATTCTTTGACGGGCCACAACTTGACAGGGAGCCACAACCAGGCGAAGAAAACGAAGACGATATCGAAGGCATCAAGCAACAAACACGCTTCGTAAAACAAGAGGGAGTGAACTCTACGCGAAATGCGCTCAGACTCGCCCGAGAAGCTGAGGAGACGGCCCGCAATACTCTTACGCGACTTGGAGATCAGTCAGGTAAAGATTTCCAACTTCTCCCCCTACCTCCCCCGACGAGCCTAACTCTCTCGACAGAAAAGCTAGCAAACACCGAGCGTCATTTAGATGTTGCCAAGGGCCACTCAGCCCGTGCGGAAGACAACACCAACGAGCTTAAGCAATTAAATCGGTCTATTTTTAGACC
Source organism: Rugosomyces carneus (assembly GCA_018221805.1). Taxonomy (NCBI): domain Eukaryota; kingdom Fungi; phylum Basidiomycota; class Agaricomycetes; order Agaricales; family Tricholomataceae; genus Rugosomyces; species Rugosomyces carneus. The sequence goes on from JABCKM010019867.1 coordinate 157,180, forward strand.
TGCCATTACCTTTAATAAAGATGCGAAACGCGCTGCCCAGGAAGCGAAGGTACAAGCGCGTTATGATGAAGAACGGGAGGAGAGAGAGAAGACCATGGTGGATATCAGAGAAACCCAAAATCGCTTGGGAAAGGCTGCCACATATGGTCGCGGAAACGACGAAGGGGTGCTCGTCGGTGACGTTAGAAGCCGTCTTAGATCTGCCGAACAGGAGGCTGCGCGGAAAGAACAGAGAAAGCGTTTTCAGTTCGAGGCAACTGCATCCGACGATGAGATCGAAAATGAATTGGACGATAATTTGGACGAAATAAACGGCGCTTCAAAACGGCTCAAGGCTCTTGGAATCGCCATGGGTCAAGAGTTGGACAATCAAAACCAGAGGATCGATAGAATTGAACAAAAAGCTGTTCGTACTGAGGGAGATATCCACAGGAACACCGAGCGGGTGCGCCTTTTCTTACTCGCCCGTCAAATTTATGCTCACACAAGCTCCTTTTAGTTGAAAAGAATCAAGTAGTACAAGTATAGTAGCTTTTGTATAGAACATTGCATCCTTGCTTTCAGAACACGAGTTACACGACCACGTGATTATTGAAAAATCAGTTGGCACTCGCTTCCACGCGACAGTCATAACTATGGTTTCGGCATACGAGAAAGAAAAGGCTTTGAACATACAAAGGGTACCTGTCTATCAAGAGAACACTGGCTTCTAGTTGTTGATGCCTACTACTCTAGAACACCGAGCTGCTGAAATCCCTTGGCCTCGATAAACCCTTCTTTGAACCGAAAGAAAACAGGGAAGGACCGACTCGCAAGAAGAGGAAGGCTCCAAGCGATGCTGAGAATGAGGACACCCCCATTACCGTCAAGACTCCCAAGCTGGACCCTCCCACTGCCGACAGTGGCGTTCGTCGTAGTTCCCGTAACGTTGGTAAAGAAGTAAACAAAAACAAAGCACTGCGTTCTTTGGTCCACCCGTCTACGGTATCTCTTCCAAGACCCACGGGGAAAACCAGAGAGTACGACCCGTAGGTACCTCATGCTTGCTTGTATACATCATCTCGGCAGCTTGTGCAACCTAGCAAGGCATATGGGTCAATACCAGGGGTCGAAGTCGGCGCTTGGTGGGAAACCAGGGAGGCCTGCAGTTTGGACTCCATTCATGCGTACGTACATTCCCCTCTGTTTGGATACCACTGATGTTTCGCAGGCCATGGGTAGCTGGGATTGCATCAGGCCCCGATGGTGCTTATAGTGTTGCCCTCAGTGGGGGATATGAAGATGACGTTGATCTTGGATATGCATTGTATGTCCATGTATCATCTCCTTGAAGAAGCTGAGATTTTCCTTTTAGCACATATACCGGTTGCGGTTTGTCTTTATTCATGCACTGTTCGGGCATTTTACCAATGGGCATATGTAGGAGGTCGAGATCTCAAGGGCACAAAAACAGCGCCTAAAAATGTTTGTTGTTACGCGATGACAGATACTTTATTTAACCAGGTTGCTTGCAGCTTCGTACTGCCCCACAAAGCTCCGACCAATCGTTTGAAAACAGGGTTTGGACTTCTCTTTTATCTGTATAACTGTCTCTTACAATTGTTTAGCTCAACAAAGCGTTGAAGGTCAACATGATATTGATCTCTTCTCGTGTTCCGCATTGACTCAATCAACTAGAGATCAGCTGAGACAAAAAAACCCATCCGAGTAATTCGAGGCTTCAAGCTTCAGTCTCGATATGCTCCCAGTGAAGGGTAAGTAGTTCGTCAAACCTGGACGCATCCCTTAACCTGGGTTTAGGTACCGTTATGATGGTTTGTACATTGTTGAAAAGGTCTGGTCGCACAAAATCGCTTCAACTTCTAGGATGTAACGATCAGCACATAGGCCTGGTTGGAGAAAGGGCTGAGCCCGGAAGGATATCTTGTTTGTAAATATGCCTTCAAGGTTAGTGCAGCCCGCATGTCGCACAGACCACTTAACGAGCCTTCTAGCGCCTTTCTGGGCAACCGCCATTGCCAGTTAAAGTCACAGAAGGAGGGAAGGCAGAAGTTGCAGGCTCCCCTTCTCCAGACTTTGCTGAGATGTAATCCGGCTATTCACTCTCCACGCCCAATGATGTTTGATGGTAGATAAATGGCTTTGACGACACCCACCTGTGTTGGAATTGATATGTTCTTGCGGAAAGTTCGAAACTTCTCGCCCAATTGCTAAACGCAACCACTTGAACAGTTTAGCAATGATGCCTGCAAACTTGTAGTAACATGATATGAATATGTGCGACAATTAAAGCTTGAATTTTTATCCTTCATGACTCATCCACGAAGAAATAGTACATCCAAGCCTATATGACCAATGAAGGTACTGAAGACATATCCCAATCCAACGTCAAAACGAGATTCGAGCAATCAATCACAGTCGGGTGGGATAATAGGAGGATAGCAGTACTCCGTCCTTTTACAGCAGACCCTATAGAGGTTCAGCCATGTCGTTCCACGAGCTGCTTCAGATTTGGGAAGACATGCTTGGCTACTGGACTCGGATGCGTGGGTATTAATCAATACATGGATGAGATCTGGCCCGTGAAGGATCTCATACCAGATTTTTAGACACAAGTCCCTACATTAAGTGAAAGTCAAGCGCAACAGCGCTTTCAAGCTTTCAGAACTAATACTATAACCCGCCTGATATCGCAAAATTGCTTGGGCCGGGAGTGCGAACAAAACAGATTTAAGGGGGTGCGGTGGCGCAAAGCGCCAAAGCTCCTAGTCGGCGGAGTACGACGGCATAGCGTGGATCTTGCAATGCAAGAGACGTGAGATCATGATAGTGTTAGGCGTCATGAAGGCCAAGAATTATCACCAAGCGTGAACCGCAGCATCATCGTACAATGATACAATTTCAAGCCGTTGCGAAGTGTTGTGGGTGACAGCCTCCGCCATATTGTCCCGTCATGAACTGCATGTCTTTTCTAATACGAAATTAAAACAAAAACAGTTTCCCAAAGTTCTCAGTAGGTTTGTTAGATAGGCCGTCTTTTTTCATATTGTGCAGCATGCCCAAGCTGAGCGGTTGTGATAAACAATATGAGAAGGTCGGTTTATAGCAATGTGATTATCGATAGAAACAAAAACAATTCTTCCAAAGCCAGGCTTCATATGCAACCGCTTGTAGCCAAAAAGGCCATCGTGACGGAGGTTTGACGGGGGTATAATCCTAGTCGATGAGCCACAATTGGACACAACACCAACTGGGGATGCGTTGATGTAAGCAAAGCAGATACACGCTTGCATTCTTTGGAAGATGAGAATACAACATTGCCTATGAAAACACCATACACCCTATTGTAGTAATATACAAAATGCTAGCAGTAAATCGATGAAGGGGAAACGCGCAGATCGTCAAAAGGAAGATTCTGTAATGACTTGCCGGACAACATCAAGGAATTCTTTACCATCTTCGTTCGGCGAGAAAGAATTCGCCGGTCGCCCCGCCTTCCATAAGCGATATATGCTGCGAATGGTATCCTTCAACGCACTTCTAGATTCATCCGTACTTTCTCCAGTTGGTGAGACGGTCGTATCGATGCTTGATATCGAGGTGTGGGTATCAGCTAAGAGCAGCAAAGATGGATGGTCCGTAGATGGAGGTATCTCGGAAGAATCAAAGTTCGGGGATGATTTGGAAGATCCTGAGTGGTCCGAGCCTGAGCCTGAGTCGAAAGCAGTGTCAGAGCCTTCAGTGAAAAGGGGCGATAGAGGACGAGGCGAGATGTTGGCAAGAAGATGAGCAAGATTGCGGGGAGAGGGGGGTGCAAGGGGATCGTAGGCGAACAACGTACGTTGGCTGGGATACGATACGATAACGCGTTCGATTTGATCGACAAGATTTTGATTTTTGGTATGAGGTGTGGCGAGTGTAGAGTCAGCAGAACCTAGCAATATATATATGGGTCACGATGTATGGAATGAAGAGGACTGGAGACTGACCATGGACAGCAGAGTATTGTGCCCAATAAACATCCTCTGCATCGGATTCTGTGTTCAGTTTACTGGGTCTCGGCTGATCGTTGGCATCGTCACTGCTGAGGCCATAGGCGTCCCAATAGGAATCACGCTCCTCGTCTTGGTCTGTGGATATTGATGATTCAGATAGAAATTCGTACTCGATAGCCCCTTGCACGGAGTCGCAGGAGTTGCTAGGAAATGGCATGAGGGTGAGGTTATGAAACTTCCAGATGCCTGAGGAGTCCCATTGAAAAACTACACGGAGGCCGGGTGGGTCCTTGGTGGAAATGGCAACATGAGCGAAAGTTGACTCTGCATCGCCGGTATAACGAACGCCATGGATGTGACTCTCAAGGGGTTCTTGTAATGATTCCAGGAGATCAGTAGCAGTTTGTTGGGGGTTAGTAAGGGAGTTGGTAGGCCAAGAAAGGTATTCGGCTGGGTTGTCGGGAGTAAGGTGGAGGAATCGGTGACGCTGAGCAAGTGAGGGAGAGATGAGATGAGGAGGAAGAGATGTCAGGAGTGCAGGTGGCTTTATATACTGGAGAACAGTCAAGACCGTTGTCGGCAGCAGCGGCGGCGGCGTTGAGTTTGACATCGCCAATGATGATAGTGACAGGCTTAGGATGACACGTGATTCAAACCCACACTTACGACGACGACGACGACGACGATGCTGCCGGTGCGTGTCGCAGTGCCAATTACTATCATTCTCAGTGCTCTTCTCGTCTCTGGTCAGGTAAAATCGTCTATCTTACAATCAAAGAACAACTAACCGACCCACTCTCAGTCCCCAAGTCAAGCACCCTCCTCTGGCTCAATCTCACCTGCCTCCTCCGGCTCTGCTCCATCCCAAACCATCATTACATTAACTTCCCTTTCCACTTTCCCCGCTATTGGTCCGGACAGGCAGGTCAGCACAGGGACAAGAACTATCGTAGTAACCACTACACAGGCTCTGTCCCCGCCTTCGAGTAATACCACAGCATCAGGAAACAATACTGTTGCCGCAACTTCTACCGGAAACTCCACGAGCTCCAGCTCCACTTCTAAAACGTCTAACTTGCCAACCGCACCAACAACAATCGATAGTGGAGGTGGAGCCACAGGTGCACCTCTTCCTGGTGCTAACGGAGGGGCGAATGGTCCAAATGACGATTATATAGCTGCCGCCGTGTCGATACAGATAAACACACTATCTGTCGCGCTTGTAGGATTGCTCGTGAGTGGGATGCTGACGGCCTTTTAAAGCCATAGGACAATCAAGCAGACTTTTTCCTCTATGTCTTTAATGTTTTTTTCTTCTTCTCATTATGCGCCCAGATGCTTTATACGGACCATACACTACCATACATTTTTTCTTGCATACAGTACACTAGTCGCTCCTTGCAATAGATAGCAGGATTGCGTAAGCAAACCTGGCTTTCCGTCGACTCCAAGTGCTTTTATTCCAAGGCCCTCAACGATTTTTAAGAACAGCTGCAACCATGTCAGAATCTCAAGCAAAACGTCAGAAAATTCAAAAGGTCGCGCTCCATGTATTCAACTCCCTTCACCATCCCAACCTTTCTACTCAAACAGGTTATCGGAACCCACAATGGGACTTTCCACTGTGACGAAGCCCTAGCTGTCTTCCTGCTCCGCCAAACAAACGGTTATCGCGATGCCGGTTTGTGAGCTTCATGCGTGGTTCCTATATGTAATCACTTCTTAACAGATGTGAAGCGAACTCGAGATCCTAACATCCTCGATACTTGTGACATAGTCGTTGACGTTGGCGGACTTTACGATGTGGACAAACAACGGTTTGATCACCACCAACGCGGTTTTACGGAAGTCTTTGGCTACGGATTTGAAACAAAACTTTCTTCTGCTGGCCTGATCTACAAGTATGCCTCTACTAAGCGTACGGCCACCGATTGACATCCCGCCAGGCATTTTGGCAAGGAAGTCATCGCCAGCACAACTAACCTCTCCTTAGACGATGCCAAGGTGGAGACCCTATGGCTCAAGTTGTATAAGGTTGACATTGAGCGCCCATCAACGCGCCAACACCAAAACTTACCTGCAGTATATACAGGAATTCATCGAGGCTCTGGACGCGATCGACAATGGGATCTCACAATACTCCAGCGATATTCAGCCACAATACGTAAATCGCACTGATCTCTCGAGTCGCGTTGGCGCATTAAACCCAGCCTGGAATCAATCTGTGGACCCCGCAACTGTTGATGTAGTACCCCCTTCAAAAAATTCTTCATCAATGAGCTCACACAAACCCACAGCCCCGATTTTTCAAAGCATCCCAACTGGCAGGAGACGAGTTTCTTGGACGGTTGGACTATTACTTGAATGCTTGGCTACCAGCTAGGGACATCCTTGTAGCTTCCATTACTGAAAGCAAGTCCACTGTCGATCCATCTGGTAAATTACTCGTTTTTAAGAGGTTTATTCCATGGAAGGTGAGTGGTTCATGGCTCCGTTCCCGGCAAACCCGACCTGACGTCTCATAGGAACATTTGTTTGAGCTGGAAGAGTCGGGCATGGTGTCCGGAAAAACTATCTATGTGATCTACCCTGACGAAACCGCTGACAATTGGCGGGTACAAGCAGTGCCGACTTCTTCGGGCAGCTTCGAAAGCCGTAAGGCACTACCAGAGCAATGGAGAGGTTTAAGAGATGAAGAGTTGTCAAAAGTGTCTGGGATACCAGGTTGCATCTTTGTCCACGCCTCCGGTTTCATTGGAGGTAAGTTCAGAATTTTCAGTAATGAGTCATTGTATCCAATCCCTACTCTTTGGATTCAGGAAACCAAACACAAGAAGGGGCATTGAAAATGACCAGGGCCGCTTTGGCAACGTAGCTTCTATATGTTTCGGCTCATCCCACCAATGTATACAAGGTTAAGATGAAGCGGCGAATCGTCAGTCCGATCGAGAATAATTAATGGCGCTCAGCATCGGAGACATATTCAAAACATGAGGGCCGAGCATGTCCATGTTGAAATGCTGCAAGTCGTTGAAAACTCCGCATGTGCACGCCACGTCCGATTAAGCAAAATGTCACAACCTCATGGTAGGGGCAAGCAAGGGCATCGGAGCTGATCCTTGCATGCCATAGTGATGGATGTATTAGACTGTATAGCCACAACAGGCATCATCCGAAAGGTATTTCTTAGATCAAACGCTGCTTTGAAGAGACTATTTCTTGTCCACCCGCTTTCCCAACTTGTCGGCATACAGAATGTATCGGCCCGAAATAGCCAATGGACCTACTCAGGCTCTAGGTCCCAAAGCTGCTTATCATCCGTTTATTTTTGCTCTATTGATATGCGCCGCTTTTGCTGAACTCGCGCTCACCGCATTCCTAGTAAGTGCAGGAAACGAAAGCAAAACCTGGCCATCCTCTCGCTATCACGCACTGTGAGTAACACTCAGAAATATCGGACTGTCGAAGCCGTTTACTGTCTTTAAAAGTCTGATACTCTTCTTGTTCAATGCTGCTTGGACCGTGTTATTTTCTGCCGCATACGTTACTTGGTTCATTCGGGGAGCGAGCCGTACATTGGCAGGTATAGCGAGTTCGGTATTCTGGCTTTTTGGGACTAGTGTGCTCTGGGTAAGTTTCAGTGCATGTGATATTGATGTGGGCTGACGCCAAGTCGACTAGGGTGTCGCCTCGGGAGTCATGCATTTTACGCGAAGCGGAGGGAACTGCGCAGGGAGGGCGACAATCTCAAGGTCAGCGACGTACCCGAATGTTCACCAACTCTTATAAACCTGGTCCAACAGATGCCGACAGTCTTTAACCGTCGAGGCTTTGGGCTGGACCGAGTTCGGCCTCTGCGTGCTCATGCTGGTCGCAACATGTATCTGGGTGAGGAAAAACAAACTAGAATATGTGAGTCCTGGTCTTCTGCTAGTGAGAAAGGGCTCATGATGAGATAGTCGAATTATTACGCTGTTTAGGGTTGGATATCATGGCATCTAATATACATAAGGTAGTCTGTAAATAAATACTAGTGGCACGTTATCTGATAATATAAGCATGACATTGTATCCTGCATCCTCTTTCATCCTCTTCTGTCCATGTAGCGACGATACCACTCAATATATAGTCCTTTCAACACCCACTATAGCTACTATTATACGATGTCCCGGGGAACTGCTAGCGCTGGCTACCAACGTCATCGCCGACTCTCCTGCGACGAGCTTTTAGTGCATGACTACAACTCAGATGAGGAACCAACGGAAACAGACGATTCCCCACACCCAAATATGTTCCCGAGAAGGAATTCTGCTCTTCTACGTCGAGCCTTCCTTGTTAGAGCTCTGGCCCTTCTTTGTATTTGCAGCTTGAGTGTTGGGAGTCACTAGTACGTTCATCCTCCTTGTCCTTCATACTGTGTTAGAACCATAACTTTCTAGCGCTTCATATATTTTGGGCCCTTTGAAAAGTCGCTTGGCTCGTGAGATCGGAACATCTCATACTGACTTCGGTTTGCTCGTCTCTGCTTTCAGCCTGAACAGCACCTGGACGCCACTTTTTGGTGGCATACTAGCGAGCAGGCTCGGCACAACACTAACAAGTATATTGGCCACTGGTGTGATATTTCTAGGTAAAGAAGTCTATGGGACCTGTGGATTCTTGAAATTGAAATTGAAATCAACATTCTCAGGCCAATTTCTTCTCCTTATGGGCGATATCTGGGGGGATGTGCGAGTAATGGTTTTGGGACTTTTCGTGTTTGGCCTAGGCATCAGCCCTCTGGCCGTTGTGCAAGAAACCATTATCGTTCGTTTTTTCAAACCACACGGGCTCGGAATCTCCATGGCCTTTGGCCTTATCGCAGGCAAAGGCGCGTCATTCATGGCCGCGCGTACTTCGTATCCTCTTGCGGAAGCCTTTGGCCCCCGGGCACCGTTCTACGTTGCTACTACTCTTACTGGGTTGTCGGTGGCTGTCAACATAATATACATTGCCTCCTCTAAATGGTTTGTCGATGCCACTCAAGCAGAACTAGAGGCTTCGGAGATTTCAGCAGAAGCCCGTTCTCGCTTAGCTAGCAATCTTTCTGAGGCAGAAGCCTTGGAGAAAGTAGCTGCAAAAAGAAGGGTCGATCTTCGCGAAATCACGAATTTGGGTGACCTGTTTTGGGCGTATGCACCCGTCTCACATCTGGTAAAATATATGCTTAAAACTGCAGACAGTTATATAGGGCTTAACGTATTATGTGGTATGGTATGGTCGCCATTTACACACCTCGCCGCGTGAGTATCCCATCACAAAGATTTCGCCTCAATATGATTAGCCCCAAGGAATATCATACAAATGCGCTACACAATGACTGAAAAGGGTGCAGCTATCCAGGCTTCGTATCTCCTAGCTGGAAGTCTAGTCTTGTACCCAGTTGTGAGTCAACGAGTTTTCTCTCACCGACGTACGGCTGACTGTTACATTTCCTAAAGTGTGGTTATATTGTGGACACATTCAGGCACCGTGCCATCATTGTGTACTTGCTAGCCACTTCGTCTTGTTTGACCCTTTCTGCGTATGCATGGCTGGCACTCCCACCATCATGGACCAGGATACCTACACCATCAATAGTTTTGTTTGCCCTTGGGCATGGGTTTTCTCCATGTTTGTATTTTTTTCAAAACTATCGATAAAGCTCACGTTTCTCGAAGTGTTACTTGTCGTAATTGTGCCGAGCATTGTGCCCTCGAAGTATGTTTCTACAGCACTTGGTGCGCACAAGAGCGTACGTTAGCGCATTATAGATATAACAAATTACCGACGACGGTGTTGCAGCTCGAACAGACAGGGTCAACGATCTTTCAGACTGTTGCTGGGCTTATGCTAGACATGAGTGATGACTCTGTCCCACAAAGCAGAAACCAGGCGCTACAGCGTCTGTTGAACATTTTTCTGACTCTCAATGTTTTCCAGCTGGCTAGCATATTGGGACTGATGAGATTAAGTGCGCGCAAGACGCGAACTTCACTGAGCCGGATATCGCAAAGTCCAGAGGTTGAGCCTTTAATCGAACGACCATCTGAAATACCTGGAGGTGTAGTAGATATTAAGCCTGAGGTTGAGGCTAGACGGGGTACATTATTTGCTTTGCTCGGTGCCATATCTATCATGCTTGCTTGGATATTGTTTTTAGGGACTGCGTGGTTTCGGCTTGGCTAGTAGTTTGTTTGTGGTTAGGGTCACGGCTTATTCCGCTAGTGCTATACAGTTGTCCCAAAATCTTTCCTTCTGATCGAGAACAAGCTCCAAAACATTCAGGTATGTCCCACTAGCGTTTCCGCCACGAAAACCCGTTGATTAGAAACAGAATATGGGTGCGTATAAGTATATCGGTGAATTATACAAGAAGAAACAGTCAGATGTTTTGCGGTTTCTCCTCCGCGTCAGGTACTCGGATTTGGTACACGCATTGTTATCCCTTTCATCTTACGAAAATGTTACAGATGCTGGGAGTATCGCCAGCTTAATGTAGTTCACCGCGCGTCTCGACCTTCCCGCCCCGATAAGGCGCGCCGTCTTGGCTACAAAGCCAAACAAGGCTATGTTATCTATCGCATCCGAGTCCGGCGGGGGAACCGTAAAAAGCAAGCACCCAAAGGTGAAACGTTTTTGACAGAGTACCCAGAAAGTATGTTGCTAATATGCTTACAGGGGCCACATACGGCAAACCTGTCCGCCAGGGTGTGAACCACATAAAGCCCCAACGGAGCCTGAGGAGCACTGCGGAGGAGCGAGTTGGCAGGCGATGTGGAAATTTACGGGTCTTGAATTCGTACTGGATCAATCAAGATGGTGTATACAAATACTTTGAAGTCATCCTTGTAGACCCAAGTCACAAGGCGGTAGGTTATTCACTTGCGGCATGTGACTATACTCAACTGTTGCAGATTCGTCGTGACCCAAGAATTAACTGGATCACTAAACCGGTGCATAAGCGTCGCGAAGCTCGTGGACTTACTAGTGTTGGGAAACAAGTTAGTTTTCTTTTTTTAAATTTGAACGCTGCCGTGCAGCCTGACACAATCTATAGAATCGTGGGCTGGGTAAAGGTCATCGCCACAACCACGCGCCTGCTCGTTCGACTTGGAAGAGACACAATACCCTTAGCCTCCGACGTTACCGTTGAATTTGTTTTTATACAACGTGCCATGTCTAAACTTTTTGTGTAAAAAATCAAGATCCATATGACTTATGTAATGATGATCTTGGCTATATTTGTGCATGGCGAACATGAGGCTGGGGCCGCTGGGCGGCGTGGGCTAAAAGTCACCTCAAAACCCCACCGCCCCAGATAATAGAAAAGGGCGTTTTACGCACTGTCGACCACGTCCCCGACTTACGATGCTACTGCGACCTCGGGTCATTCTCATCTTGTTTCTCCCATACTCTATTGCTGTATCCCGCCTCCAATTTGGCCATCAGGCTCTTCTTGGTTCTGAACATTCCATAAGCTCATCGATACCGGTCGAGCTCCCATCACATTCACTGGCGAAACGAAGCAATCTTCAGACAAATTCTGATGGATCGACGTTTATATGGCTTCTCGAAGATGAATATTCAGGGAAAACCTTTTTTGAGTACGTCATTTTTTCCAGGTGGATGTTGAGTAGATTCACTGAGGACGATTCTAGTCGCTGGACATTTTTTAGCGATCGAGACCCGACTAAGTGAGTCTAACAGTATTTCCCAACATAGCCTGCACTGATTTGCATTTAGTGGACATGTTAAGTAAGCACAATATATGTGAAAACTGGGAGAGTTCTTACTCAAGTTGAAACTAGTTATGTCAATCGCAGCCGGGCATTCGACTCACGACTTGTTTACGTGCAAGACGACGGGAACGTAATAATGAAAGGCGACAACACTACGTGGTTGGATAGGGGCGTTTTCCGCGAAAGGTTAGAGGTCAATTTCAATGGACCGTTTAGATGGTACAACTCACGGGAAAACTTCAAGCGTTCGAATATCAAGTTGGGCTCAATACACCACTGGATTGTTTATTCTTGACCTCAACAAAGCGCCTTGGGGCTGTGGTGTGCATTGGTGGCCATTTACTTCTTCTGTATGCTAATTGTTTCGAATAGGTGTTTGGCCGGCCTTTTGGACACTAGGCAATGGTCTTTGGCCTAACGTATGAAGGCTCATTACTTTAAAAGACATGTGCTGATAGGACTTTTTTAGGCTGGGGAGATTGATATTATTGAAGGTGTACACGACAACGAACATAATCAAGTCGCGTGGCACACTAGAGCGGGTAAACATAACAGATTCATGTCTATTGTTGATTGTTAAACTCATTTGTATAGGCTGTTTCCTAGCACCTGAAGCAAACTTTACGGGAACAATTGTGGTACGTTGAACTACTCAACCCTAAACCGGCTATTCAATTTCTTTAAGCAACACAACGGCAAAGACAATCTTGTTTGTGATGGGAATGTCAATCAAAACTCAGGCTGTGGTATAACTGAATGGAGTAGAGCGTCATATGGCCCATACTTCGATTCTGTAAGGGGAGGGGTATTTGCTATGAAATGGGATGAGCAGGGCATTTCAGTTTGTAGGTCTGGTAACTTTAGCCAACCTTGTTCTGTCTGATTGTAAAGCTTCCAGGGTCGTTTTATCGCGGTACTGTGCCCCAGGACATCATAGATGGTAACCCCGAGCCATCTGGATGGGGCTTTCCCTCTGCTGCTCTAGATGCCCGGGGCTGTGATCCTTTGAGCTTTTTCACCAATCATTCCATCATTTTTGGTTAGTCAAGCAAAGGCCTCGACGCTTGGAGAGGGACTTATATTTTGCATACAGATATTACGTTCTGTGGTATGTCTCACTTGGACTGTTGTTATGTCTAGCTCACCGCACCAATCTTCCAGGTGATTGGGCAGGAAATTCCTATGCCACGTCGGGTTGTGATGGCACATGTGAGGAAAGGTTGATGGATCCCAAAAATTTCGTGGTACGCTCAGTTGGCTTTTGCATCCTTCGTCAGAGTTCCTCATGTTGGTCCAGAATGCTACCTGGAGCATCAATTCTTTGAAGGTTTACAGAAAACAATCGATCAAGGGCCGCATAAGTAACAGTCATTCTTCCCACTCAATGCCATTATGCACAATATGTATCTATATAGTCGCACTTGCCATGTACTGGTTCAGAGCGATATAGAATAACTAGAGCCGGATCTTCCATATTCTGCTGTCCACGCCAACATCTTCGTGCGGTGGCTCTCCAAAAGTTGCTCTAAGGGGTGTCACGCTGACCCAGCCTTGATGTATTGCCCAGCCATCTGAGCCTTCTGGCAATGACGAAGGGGACGGAGTAATGAGATCTTTCATATTGGGTGAGAATTTGAATGACAACGTTTTATCGTTAGGAGGACTTGTCGGTGCTTCATTGCTGGGAGCGGCGATGTCTAGTGTGTCTGGCCCTGCGGACATGACTTCCTCATCAGTGGCTAGTGGGGACATTGTCAAATTGGGTGTAGCATTTTTGAACAACCGTCCATAAGAATTACGCCAGATGGTGGTCGAGCATATCTTCAAACCTTCTTCGGTCAAGAGGCCCTCTAGGAGAGGAATGTTGACGCTGTACAAATCCACCTCTCCTGCCCTGAGACCACCATCGTCCTTGCCCCAATCTTCCCAAAGGTGACGAACTATGGCTGCGCCCAGATGGTGTGCTGGCTCGAACAGACTCGTCGGAGTAGGATGGAGAATGGTCCCATATGAGAGCGCAACTGAACGGATTTTAGATAATGATGACGAAAGTGCTGCCCCAATGGTACCAGAAGACAAGGCGAAAGCTGCTGTTTTGAGGAAACTAGGATAAATCACGGTATCGGGGAAAAAATTATCACTACACGAACCGGATGTATTCCGGCCCAGGTTAGGTCCAGATATCTATGGCTATCAGGTCATGGAATGCTACAAATGACATGTAGAAGGATACATACAACAAGGTCGATTTGGCCAGTAAAAATATTATGCAGCGCGATATTAGCGCAGGTGGCAGGAGTCTATTACTTCATGAGCCATAATGAAAAGATATGAATATATCTCAACCATACTCCATCTAGAAGAATCCATTCAGCCTAAAAGGAAATGATCAGCCATTCCATTCAAACAACGCGAGCAAAATGACCGACAATCTCTCCATCTTTTAAAGGCCTGGCTGTTGCCGATGTTTCCCCCTTCCCGCCATGTCGAGGATAAAAATAGAACCCCTGTGTAATCTCTTTGATGTGATAAGCCTTACCTGCCATTATGTGATGAGAGGAGTTTTGGAAATCATGAGATAATGACCAGACCAATCCAAGACTTCTGGGAGCTTGGCAATACAACCTTGACATCCCATCCTAGAAACGTGTTAATCGCACTTTAAACTTTGGGATAAAGTTGATAGCGCACCCAGCTGTTCAGTCAGGTAGATATAAAACCCTAACACATAGGGTGATTCTGCAGGATCTGGAGGCCCATCATCGTTCTTTGTTATGTAGGTACTAAGTGCGAAAGAGGGTACAGAAGTATTAAACTCACGGTGAGCAAGACTCTCGGTTTCGGCATTAGAGAGTGGTACTTGCGTAGATAGTGAGGCTTACTTTCAAGTATTATGAATCACGTGGTCGCCTTATTTTTATCTGCTACAGTGCTAGGGCGCGACAGGCCACGCAAAGCCTGCTTTGTTATCTCCAACTCACGGGCTCTAGTACGCAGTTGTCGGAAATTTTCCACTAGCAGAATTGAATAGCGCCATGTCCGACTATGTCATGACGTTGGATTCCGACTCAGAGGAAAAGACCATGCCCGACGATACAAGTCTAAATCCTGGATTTGTCTTTGATATGTTGTCAGATTCGCATATCGATACAATCGATAAGGTAATAGGCTCAAGTGGTTTAGTCAAGGGAAGCTCTAACATTGTGCGTGCTAGCTTTCTTACTTTTACTGCCCGGCTTGCTAACTACTTCTACAACTAGGAGCCTACCTCGGTCAATGATATAATTGCTAGGCGTAAATTCAACAAGAAACGCAAACGCAGCCACAGTGTTGCAGAGAACGAGAAAGATGAAACTTTGTCCCAAATCTCAACCAATGATGGATCCATGATTAGCGAAGCCTTGACTGACGCCGAGAGTCTTGGTATCAGCGGAGACGAATACGAAATGGACAACACCCCCTCCGGCGACGAATCCGAAGCTGAAACGCAGATAGAGAAAGATCGCAAGGCTGCTTTTTTCGACTCTAATGTACCTAATAAACTGCACATGTCTTTTCTAACAATGAACCTTTCACGACCAGTATTAAAGGCGATTACCTCTCTCGGATTCCAGAAGCCAACTCCTATCCAAGCTGCTACAATCCCGGTAGCTTTGTTGGGCAAGGATATCGTCGGAGGGGCAGTCACTGGCTCAGGAAAAACCGCGGCCTTCATCATCCCTATCTTGGAGCGTCTTCTATACCGGGAGAAAGGCAAAAGTGCCACTGCCTCGCGATGCGTGATCTTAGTACCCACACGAGAGCTGGCAGTACAATGTTATGAGGTTGGCACAAAGCTAGCTGCTCATACCGATATTCGCCTATGCCTCATTGTTGGTAAGTGCATGATGCTGTCCGTTTTTGCCCTTACTCAGCATTTACGAAGGTGGGCTTTCCATTAAATCCCAGGAAGCAGTTTTACGGACGCGCCCTGATGTCATTATCGCCACTCCTGGCCGCCTCATTGATCACCTTCACAACTCCCCTACTTTTAGTCTGGATGCTCTCGACGTTCTGGTTCTCGACGAAGCGGACAGAATGCTCTCTGATGGGTTTTCCGATGAGCTTACCGAGATTGTGAAGTCATGCCCAGTCTCAAGGCAGACTATGCTGTTCTCCGCCACCATGACAGATTCTGTCGACGAGTTAGTCAAAATGTCACTCAAAAAGCCTGTTCGGCTATTTGTTGACCCCAAACAAAGCTTGGCTCGGGGTCTCATACAAGAATTCGTGAGGGTTCGTGCCGGAAAGGAATCCGAGCGTCCTGCCATTCTTGTCGCTCTTTGTCAAATGAGTTTCAAGTCTCGTGTGATCGTTTTCTTTCGAAGCAAGAAGTTGGCCCATCAGATGCGCGTTGTTTTGGGTCTTCTAGAAATGAAGTGCGAGGAGTTGCACGGCGATCTCAGTCAAGAGCAAGTTAGTGATATGTCCCCAAAGCCTATCACATTTATTCACCGGGCTATATAGCGGTTAAATGCCCTCGAGCACTTTCGGGATGGCTCCGCAGACTTTTTAATGGCAACCGACCTCGCCTCTCGCGGTCTAGACATTAAAGGTGTCGAAACTGTCATCAACTACGATATGCCCGGTCAACTCCCGCAGTATCTTCACCGTGTTGGGAGAACGGCTCGTGCTGGGAGGACAGGAAGGTGTGTTGAATCATAATTTTGATGCAAAATATCAGAAACTAAACTTGCCAGATCTGTTACACTCGTTGGCGAGACGGATCGGAAGATGCTCAAGGCTGCTATAAAGCATGGATTGGGCGGTGGTCAAATTCGACATCGCATAGTATCCGCGGAAGTTATTTCCAAATGGACGCACAAGTTGCAACGGTTGAAAACTGATGTCTCAGCAGTTTTGCAAGAAGAAAAAGAAGAAAAGCAGGTTAGTAGTAGACCTTACATATGGAAGATTGATCTTCATAGCACATCAGCTCCGGAAAGCGGAAATGGAAATCAAAAAGGGAGAAAACCTCATTGAGCACGAAGCGGAAATCTACTCAAGGCCTCCACGAACTTGGTTCCAAACAGGCAAAGAGAAAGCAAATGCTGCATGTAAGTTTGTTGCCGCTGTTAGACTCATGTTTTTATTGAAGACTCGCATCGGCTACTACACAGCCATCAGTAGACAACAGTACGAGAATGGCCATACAAAGTCTGGAGGCAAGAAGCTAATAGAGGGAGCTAAAGTGAGAGACACGTTGAATGCACTTAAATCGACCAGCTGACAGTGTGATGCAGCCCAAGCGTGACAAAATGTCTGGTCTTTCCCGAAAAGCGAAACGCCGGAAACTGATCACGGAAGAAGACTCAAGCATTGGAGACCGGAAGGCACTGAACGCCTCGATCCGATCTGCGAAGAGATCAGCTCGGCCTTCAAAGAGCGGTGTTATCGCAAAAAGGGTCCAAAGAGTAGGAGCCAAGCCTAAATCTGAGTTACACTACAAAGGGATATTTGACCACGATCCTGAGTCAAAGGGTGCGAGAGTTGCGGGTAAGAAGAGTGGTAAAAAATGATCAAATAGTCAGGGATGTACAGTACTGTATGCAGTAAAACCTAACGTGTATATATATACATACTATACCCCTGTCCTGAACCCGATGGAAAGTGGCGGCACACCTTCTCCACTTGGATTCTTACAAACACCATATTCGACGAGATTATTGACTTCCGGGTGTTGTCCAGACAAAGATCTCGTCGTCCTAATATCCAGACTAGGCGGAAGAGACAGACTCAGTCTTTGGAATTACATCCATGGATCAAAGGTCTGGGAGGTGGACGCGGGCAATGAAGACGAAAACGCGAGCGCAGATATAGCCGGACTCGCATGGAGCCCAGATGGTAGACTTCTAGTGCGATCCCTTAGAGTGTCCTACTCACTCAAAAGCAGGGAAAACCATAGCCGTCATACTCAATCCACCACAGTTTACTCTACATTCGTTGCAAGACGGCACAAAGCAGCTCACATTGCCTATACCTTCCAACTCTGACAGTCACATTGATGGTATTTGGTGGTTTCACGATGAGACGGCGGTTTCGGCGGGTCTGATACCAGACATTTTCAAGAGGAATGAAGTTATCGTAAGGCTTACACATGTCATCGGCTCATCAGAAATTGAACTCTACCTAGCCTGGAACAGCTCACGCCATATTTCGGATGTTACCTCTTCTTGACAGTCTGCCAGAAGATTCTCAACGACTAACGTTGGTCCAGTCCATGTGTCTATGTTCCTTGTGCAAGTTCACGAGCCTTGACGACAGTGCGACCGATCTCTTTGCATTCCAAGGATCACAAACTAGAGCAGGATCCAGGCTGCAGTTGCCACCTGTCATTAGCGAATGGCCAACGCTTGCGCCAAATTCATTTGGGGACCTGTTCATGGCTTCTACGCTGGGTTCGTCTCCAGTAGATGGAACTAACGGGAGTTCCGACGAAACGAACATGAAAAGTATATCGATCGTGTCTGACAGTCAGGGATATCTTTATCCCTTTTTGAATGGAAGTTTCCCTATGGGTTCCATATTTCTGGGTATCGAGCTTTCCGTTAAATCATTGTTCATGGATCCCAAACGATCCTTCATCGCTGCGCAGCCAGTTTTAAGGATCGGCGAACCAAAAATTTCTATTAGCGCCTTACAACCCGTTATCATCGACTTTCCAGTGTTGAGCAAACGGTATCCTCATGATCTAGCCAAGCTAGCCTCAACAGCCCGGGAACTGGTGTGGTATATCATACGTGTCATTGCGGAGATGCACACGACCTGGTTTGGGTCAGAGACTTTTGCTGGAGCTCGGGAGTTAGGACCTAAATGGATTGATGCCATAGAAACCAAGCAAAAAGAACAATTTGGACGTGAGCTGGATCACTTGCGTTTCCGATAAACCTGATCATGCTGCAGAGGACGAGCCAAACGCGATCTTGGACCTTACTACTTTGTTGGTCACAGGCAGAGCCACAGATTCCCTGCTTGACTTTCTGGGAAGCGGCGATCAAATGAGTGAACGGGTAAGCTTTTTCTGGGCACCTCTGAGGCAAAATCTTACATATGAAAGGGAATTCAAAAATGGGAATCCACTATGACCGAGGCATTAGTAAAGCTACGCGACTTTGCGGAAAAACGAATAGCACCTGCTTGTCAGCGGCTACACCTTGTATTAGAAGAGTTACATGGATGGTCAAAAATGTACGCTTGCGTATCACACTCTCTCCACGCCACAACTACTGATCTATACAAGGCCTCATTTCGCCTTTTTTCGGCTTCCACCCACAGAAATTCATGAATGTATTGAGTTCGTAAGTTCGATGGTTGTCCTGGCGGGTTGGCTGGCTACCACAGTACGCCGGGACCTCTCCCAATTTCGGGAGTTCATTCATTGGATCCGTTTCGGTGAATGATCCGCTCTTCCTTGTAACACAGCCGACTAGTCCTCAGACTTGGTTTCATAGAAATGTCAGCAGCAAATCCAGCTAATGAAACCGCGCCTCAGCCTCGACATGACATACTAGAAGTGAATAATTACCTGATATCTGGCCTTCCATCAAGCACGATTGACGACTGGTTCACGGGCCCAAGACCAGGGTTTTCACTCAATGAGTTGGATGGTACTCTTGTTGATGGCCCACTTTCATCCGTTCTTGAACGTGCCCGCGTCTTATCCCAAAATAGCAGCCAACTATCTTCAAGACCTGTGCGTATAGCACTCAACTTCTGTGTCAGTCGTATTAACGCCTTTGCAGTCACTGAGAGGAGGGCCGGGCCCCTCCAGTAAAAACCTAAAGGCTCTAGTGGACGAACTGGCAATTCGTTGCAAGCAAGTATTTGAGCATGCGGCTAAAGCTGTAAGCCGATCTGCCACCATCTCAAGCAATCTGGGCTCCGCGGCAGGTCCGATTTCGAGAGTCAAGGCCAACGATCCTGTAAAGCCGTTCTCCGTGCGAGAAAAAATTGTCAAGTTACATGAGGTGAGCTTACCGGGCCGACGTTGAAATCTTTCATGTATAATACAGCATCACAGACAGGTGAATTGCTTCAATATTTGGTCCTCCCCGTGTCGTTAGAGGAAACTCGACTCCGTGCGTTCGAACGCTTTGCATATTCGGTATAACAGACCATGCTGACGGGAATCAGGTAGTGTGCATAGCACGACTTCGTTATAATAACGAGGCTTTAGAATCTGCACCCGAGGCTGGGGTGGTGCTTCTCGAGCCATTTGTGTTCGTGGGAGACGAAGAGATGCCGAACAGTCTTGATATGCTAGAAGTTGACTTTATGGACGATGAGCGCATCGTAATTATATATCGAATGCGTGACATTGACGGTAAGTTATGTTTGGTGTTGAAGATAGCTGTCGGCATGACGGATTCTCTAGAGCCAACGACGTACATTGCGACGACGTATTTCAATGATCTAGACTACCAATCAATACAAGGTGGTAGCCACGTAAGTGTGCTGACCCGCGAAGATTTGATTCTGGAAGCAATAGAGCAATGGAAGCAAGGACGCGTAAGGATTTAAAGTCAACATTTGCATCCCGAGGCTATGCTAATGATATACGTTCATCATATCAGTTGTCGTCCATTCGACTGTCACTTAAGCAATGCCATGCTTTAAAAGGGTGCAAAACCGGGGATGTATCACTCGCTCTGAATGGCAGACAAGGACGAAAGGTAGCGTGTGTGCTTGACGCTAAAGGAACGGCGCTGGAGTCGTTTGACTTGGAAGGAGATGCTGATGATATCGAGAATTGAAACAGAGCTGCTGGGGAAATGGAATTGATGTTTCTGTGTTTAAACTCGCATTTGTATAAGAAGTGCTCGGTAACTAATAACCTTCGAGAAAGGTCCTGGCATGCCAGCGTGAGCGCCGCACTCCTTCAGGTCAAATCTTAAATTGTCCACAATATCGGCTAAGTAGTTTCAGGTTTTTAAGGGCCGCGGACCCCTTCTCCTCGTGCCCAGAATTCAATTCTTTTTTTTCGATGCCATTTAAAATCACCTCTATCAGGCCCCCTGCATCATCTTGCATCCGTCTGCTTTGTTGCCATGCCCAAGTCCTCCAATTCCTCCACAGTCCAGTCAGATAAAAAATTGTCGGACGTCGCTCTCAGAAAGAAGAAAAACGCTGATGCCCAGGCCGCCTTCCGTCAGAGAAGAGCCAATTATATCGCGACTTTAGAGGAAACAGGTGTGGTATCTTGATTTGCAAGCCTCAAAATTTCCATTCATTGTTAGCACCGTCCAGTAACCAGGCTTGAAGAGATCGTTATACAGTTGCAGACATCGCACCAGGAGGCTTGCCTCGTGACACACAACCTACAGCAGGAAAATTCACGCCTCAAGCACGAGCTAAGGGAGCGCGAAAAATATTGGAGAACACTATGGCAAACGAAGAAAGCTGGTCAAGCTGGTGGATCTGATGATCCGCCGCTTCCTAATTACTTCCCGTCAGATGTGTCGCCTTTACATATGAGCAAATACGGGGCTGGAGATGTCGAATTTCCAATGAACGATAATGGTCCAATCGGCAATGTGTCTTATGAAGGCAATTCCAACCATTTCGCAACGAACCAACGGCTATCGTCTTTATGTCTTGCGACAGATGCCCATAGTTGTGGCGAGAATATTTCTATGCATCGTGGGCCAAAGAGCAGTTCATTCTCATGCTCAGCAGCTGCCAGTATTCCATTTTCATACCCCAAGGAATCTCCATGGCCACCGTCTATAACACACAGTGCGCCATCCAGCGATTCCGGAGCGGACCATTCGACTCATTTTGTAATGTCGCCTACTTTGACAGAGTCAACGAGCAGCCCTTTTTCATCGGACCAGAAAGTGTCGCTGAACACCGCTCCTTACAGTTTCCCAAATAGTCGCTCCATCTCTCCAACTGTTTCGACGCCCAGCTCATCGTCCTCTACTTTGGTTACACCCTTTCCACTCCCTTTCCTGGTCGCTGCGCATGATTCCTCAGACAACAATAGCCGACGCCACTCGCATCCCCATACGGCCGAAATCGCCCTTCTCGGCGGCACCGCTGATGTTTCATTTACCGGTCCACCGGGCTCTGACAGGCTGCTTCACCCTGTGCTTCCTCCTATATTAGAATGCGACCCTGGCACACCACAAGAACAGGACGGTGTGAATTTGGATTCTGTTCCATCATACTTGCTGTCTCGTTTACGCATTCGTCGGGGTTTGGCAGATCCACGCTCTCGTTCACCATCTCCTACTGCTCCAGCACTTTCCAGCACAGTGGCTGTCATCAAGGCCCAAGCCTTTGGCGCCCTCCGCCGCACCCGGGCACGAACAAGAAAAACCTCAGACGGGGCGGCCAAAGTTGCAATGAGCGTACTGAAAACAAGGGGACTCGGTACTAATACTGAACCCCCCGCTGCCATGCCGAGCCTCAAAAGGCAGCGACTAGATGATGACCTCAACATGCTGAATGGATGATATGATACGAGCATTTTCTTCTACGACTAGATCTACTTGGAGGGACTGTATCCATAATCTCGTTATGGTTCGCACTTGTTATTTCCGGACATTGATACTGTGATATATGTGTATCTGTGACACTTTGTAGTATATGACCACGTCTTGATATCTTGCACTTAATACCCCCCCACTGTACATACCTATTGTCTACATATAATTTGCAAAAAACTTGGTTCAGCTGGAAGTGGGGATTTATCGAGATTGATATAGGCACTTCCGAAATGACTTGAAAACGTGGGTAGCGAGGCTCAAGCTCAAGTTCCAAAATGGAGCGGACATGACGATCACAATCTCAGAGCCACACTTTCGATTCGTTTCGCGGACATACTGCACTTTGGATCAGATTTATCAATCCCACTGTAGGATATCAAACATGAGCTTCCGCTGAGCAAACGAGCGTCACGGTACTGACCACGAGTCTTTCTTCTTGCGTTGCTTCCGGCGCTCCCTTGGGCTGACTATTCACTTTAGCAGCAAGTCGCCCGTGGTTTGGGTTTGCTGAGTTAACTCCCCTCGCTTGAAACTGTACAGAAGTTAAGATGAGAGCGGAGAGTGGATGTGTAAGGGACTGACGGCCTTTAATCGTCGTTCCGCAGCGTCTGCCGCGGCGATGCGAGGATCGCTTGGAGATGAGCCTGCGGGGTTCGTGGTACCAGAAGACGATCCTAAAACAGTATGGCCGCTATCTGTGTGGGTTCCAGACTTGGAGCAAAAGGAACCCATGTGTTTGACAAGAGCCTGTACTGTACGGAGTTATATAGTACTTTACGGTATTGAATCATTGATGGACATGCGTGCGACCGATAATAAGAGGCAAAGCCTTTCATATAAGATGTAGTCCTCTTTATTATACATGCTGTATCTATGTGCGCGCCTGGGGCGTCTCGTCAACGGGAATGTAGTCTTCCATGTTGACTTCTCTGTTAGGGCTATATCCAAACCGAGACACTCCTAGTTCATACGTCTGTTGTCTAGGCACCCACGCCTACATCGTGAAGCAATTCCGTTAGAAAAACCACAGGCGATACTTTAAACTGTGACGTACGTCCCACCACCTTCTACCTGCATCCCAAGGGCGGGCAATGTTCGTGTTGAACCCGGCTTTAACCATTCGACTTTTGATACCTGCGCCTAGCAAGAGACCAAAAACGGTCAAAAGAAACAGGGTGACCACAAGTTGGTCGCGCGGCGAGTCACGTTCTGGAGTGAAAGGGTTCTTTATTGAGGGCAACAATCGCTAGGAGAAACTCACGAAAGCACCGGGCTTCAACATCGCCCTCCTTTCCAGTGGCTGTATCTGGGTTGATATCTCCAAGTGAAGCACCAGCACATATGGGGAGATTTTGATTCAGACACCACTGCTTTGTACAGGAAAGGCAAGGTTGTGAAGGAGTATCGGGGACAGTCAAAAGTAGTATCGAGTAGTTCGACTGGAAGCATATACCTTGGTGTATTTAAGGTACATTGATTAAGAATAAAGATATGGACTCACATTTACAAAAATTTGTGGCTTCCCACTTGTTCAGTATCGCATTAACGGGTATCTATAATTGCTTAGAGGTCTATGAACTCCGCTAAATAAAAAATAAGCTGAGTACTCACAACTAGTGATAGACACAGAAGGCATAAGAGGGACGTCGCTCGCGTCAAGCAGGTCATGTTAGTGAAAAATATTGATTGGCTTTGGCTTTAAAGGCTGCACAAACAACCGCCTCCATCACAACGCCCGACGCGTCAATTCCTCCTAGACTGCTCTAGAAACCGGCAGTGGCAGAGGAAAGATGTCAGCTGAATTTGACGACGTTCTCACCAACCAGCCTGTTGTGATTGATAATGTCTGTGCTCATGAGATATAGCCGTTTCTGAGCTACTGTATGCAGTATACTCATATCACTTAGGGCTCTGGTACCATCAAGGCTGGATTTGCTGGTCAAGACCATCCAAAATGTTTCTTCCCATCTTTGTGCGTCTTGAAAGTCAGGCTGCATAGCCTTCCGTTAACTTGGGAACTATTTCAGTGTTGGGCGGCCGAAGCACATACGCGTCATGGCGGGGGCACTAGAGGGTGATGTATTCATCGGCAAGCGCGCGCAGGAGTTCAGAGGCCTTCTCAAGATAAAGTACCCAATGGAGCACGGTATCGTCACCGATTGGGATGATATGGAGCGCATTTGGAGTTGGGTGTACGCGGAGGAACTGGGGACGCTTAGTGAAGAGGTCAGTGAACCAGAAGAAATTAAGTTCTTTATTCACTGAGGAATGGTCAAGCATCCTGTCCTATTAACAGAAGCACCTCTAAATCCTAGAAGCAACCGTGATGTAGCTGCCCAGATATTTTTTGATACTTTCAACGTTCCGGCGCTCTTTACATCCGTTCAAGCTGTGCTATCCTTGTAGGATTTTCCCCCAGCCCAATGCAATGTTTAAAAGTGCCTCAGATCTTTGCCAGGTATTCGTCAGGTCGAACAACGGGAATCGTGCTTGACTCTGGCGACGGCGTCACGCATGCTGTTCCTGTTTTCGAGGGATTTTCGATGCCCAATGCTATTCGCCGAGTTGATGTAGCAGGCCGGTAATTAACGTGTCTCTCACAAAGATAAACTGCTTCCTGATTTCGTTTTTCTTTTCAGAGATGTCACAGATCACCTTCAGCTTCTTCTTCGTAAATCTGGTCATCATTTGCACACCACTGCGGAGCGCGAAGTTGTTCGGACTATCAAGGAGAAGTGCTGTTACCTCGCTCTTAACCCTGCAAAAGAAGAAAAAGAGTCCTCTGGACAGGCAGAAGAATTTAAACTACCAGATGGAAATGTCATCCAGGTATTGAAACACTGTTACTTTTTCCATTTATTCTACTAGCTGTCTTCTTTTGCCAGCTTGGACCTGAACGCTTCCGCGCTCCTGAAATACTGTTCAATCCGGAGTTAATTGGCGAGGAGTATTCAGGAGTGCATCAGATTGCGGTTGACTCCATTAATAGGGTCGACCTGGATTTACGGAAAAGCCTGTTTTCCAATATTGTACTTAGCGGCGGTAGTACTCTATGCCGAGGTCAGTCCAAACCGTCACTAGCAAGTGTTCAAGCGCTAGACTGATGACAGGCTTTGGTGATCGGCTGTTGAACGAAATAAAGAGGATGGCACTAAAGGACGTCAAAATCAAAATCTATGCCCCTCCAGAGCGCAAGTATTCCACATGGATTGGTGGTTCGATCTTAGCAGGGTTAAGTACTTTCAGAAAGGTAATGCACAATTTTCTATCAGACAGTTATTACTCACGACTAAATTCCGGTTAGATGTGGGTGTCTGCGGAAGAATACCAAGAAGATCCAGATATAATCCATAAGAAATCTGGCTTCTGAATAATTTTTTGGATCGATGACACATATTTCATATGATACCCGTGTAATCTCTCAATTAATGCAGTGTTACAAAGCGCATGTCTGGCATGTATAATATGGAAGGGGCATACAGATAGATGAACAGCACCGACATGGAGTTATGTTTGATATGAAGAGCAAACATTGATACGCCAACATGAGAGCACTACTTGCCCTTCTTTGGTGGCTCAGCAGCCTTACTCTTTTTAGTGCCACGGAACTAAAGATAACGTTTGAGGATCGGCGATGTGTCTGAGTGGAATAGTAACATACTTTCTTAGAGCGGTTTTTCCGCTCCTTGCGTAGCTTACGTGAAGGCTTTTCAACCTTGGCTGCTAGACCCGACTTTACATTCACGAAATGTGAGCGTGATAATAGGAGACACTGGAAACCAACGTACTCGAACCAATCGGTACTTTGGCTCAAATTTTTTCTGTGCAGCCTCGTCGTCGTAGATCAAAGCGAAACCCGTACTCCTTCCGCCACCAAACTGAGTCCTCAAACCAAACGTAACAACACGTTCTTTGTTTGTCTTATACAATGATGCAAGTTTTTCGGAAAGATCTGCTTTCGAAACGTTGGGACGCCCAGGATGGAGTATATCAATGACAAATTGACGACGTGCCAGAAGGCGATTGGTGATAAATTTACGAGTCCGAAGGGTAATTGGTGGTGCTGAGCTATCAGACTGGATAAAAGGCTAACATTAGGCTGAGTATCTGAGTAGAAAGATGAAGAATATACCATTTTTTTTCGTCGCTCGCTTTTAATGTCCACACGCCGATATCGGTTATGCAAAGTAACTACAAGAACTGTGCAGTTTATATCGGCAACACCCGGGTCGCATCACATGTTATGTAACTCCATATGGTTAAAAATACAGATAGTCATATTGTACGAAAACGTAGGCGAAAACAGGTTAGGGGTGTACATGTCGTTAGATGCAGTTGTATACAGAAAGGTCCGAATGGCGGCCAAAGCCACTTTCTCAGATACAAAGTCCCAGTAGCATTACACCTCCAGGGCAAGCTGCCGTCGGCTTTGATCCTAGAAAAAGCTTGAGTATCGGTTGAAGAGTGTTGATGGTGCCATCCAGAAAGATTTCACAGTAGTTCAGAAGGTCGTCAAGGAAACATTTCAGGTCGTACACAACTAGCCAGATGCCGCTAGTGAGCAGGCGATGGGACAACAAGGACATGACTTACTCGGGCCGAGGATGGGGCCAAGAACAGGAATGTTATTCACCAAGACAGAAATGGCATCTAGTGTGTTTTTATGCAAGTTGACGGTGAGTTTGATGAGCGTTTCTATATCATTCGTCTTATCGTAGTTGTCTAGTCCCTTTCCTGAGCTGCGCCTTTCAGCGGCGAGGGCAGAAAGGGCGGCTTGTTGCCCGTGGATGTTTGTTCTATAAGAGTTTAGACGAGTCACGCATTTTTTCTTGAACTGGGGGTCATCTTTCAAGAATGAAGACTGGGCGGCACATTTTTCTTGGATAAAAAAGGCGGTGAGCGATGCTGGAATGGAATCAAGACAGTTGTGCATACTGATGTTGTGAGAATCATCTTTTGCTGCTTTGTAGTACTTAACGAACTGCGAGTAGTGACCGGCGGGCTGGGCGGGAGAAGTAGTTTGATTAGATTGAACTCGAGTAGATGTTGAAGAGTTTGGCGGTGCAGAAAAGGCGGATATACTACGAGCGATTCTCATGCTCCGATAAGGCGACCTAACAAAAGAAGTCTTTCTTATACTAAAACTAGGAGGGGATAGATGAGTTGTCTGCCGTGGCAGAGGGGAAGCAGCCACGGTAACGAAGAAGGTGGCAAAGGCGGTCGCGTACAACGCGAGAAGGATGGTACGAGTTGGAGGATGGGCGAGTATCATAATGAGATTAGGCGAGTAGCGCTGGTCGCAGGAGCGAGTTGGTTGATTAGATGGTGGCGTAAGGAAGAAGAACGAACTCATTGTCGCGATCTCTTTGTATGGCAATATTACATAATCTGTCCGTATTAGGTAAAAACAAAAATAACATTTGTCCATATACTGTAGTCCAAAGTCAAAGTCAAAGTCCAAATGTCCGTAAGTCTTCCACTAGATCCGAATGCAGGCCTTGCCATCACTTGAGCGTTTGTAGCCACCAATACAAGATAATACTGCACATCAGTCGTTAATTGATGAGGACAATGATTAGTTATATGAACAATAATACCCTTGCAGTTGCCCCGGTCACAGGTGACGTTCCAAACACCTTCAATTGCAGTACAGTCTGCTCCAGCAAGAAGCGATGAGCATCCACCACAAGATCTGAGGTCTGTCTCGGTATCAACACATTCAAATTCATTACCCGGTAGCCCACTGATTGGGCATGCCTCTAAACCAGATGGGCAGAGAGGATTCGTGCGAGACTTGAGTTGACCTCTTCGATATTTTCCACCATAACCGTGATTGTAGTACCCATACCCATTATTACCATTACCATTCCCATTTTGTCCACCATAGTGATTGGAAGGTTTGGGAGGATGAGTAGGTTTTGGTGGTGTAGGAGTGGGTAGGCATTTACGAACATACTGATTCCACAACCAGCCTTGAGGACACTGAGGAGATGGCCCATCGTCAGGGTGTGGGTGACGCGGAAGGCAACATCCACGGTCGGGCCCCCAGTAAAAAAGGGATGGGCACTCAGTACCCTTCGGTGGCTTTGGTGGGAAGGCTGGCCCGCCATGAGGTAAACAACAACCATTCTGTTTTGACCTGGCAATGGTCATGGGGATTGCATCTAGTAGATATTGCGTACTCACCAGAACTCGTTGTTAGAACAGCTTTTACCTTGAACTGCTGTGATAGGAAGTATCATTACAAAAAGGACGAGTGCGGCTCGGATGCGCGAAATGAATGCCATGATGAAAAGAGTGACTGGAGAGCTTAAATTAGGCCTAAGAGTAGAGAGAGATAGAAATTTACACGTAACTTACGCCATTGTACTCTTTATATCTCCGACGCTGAAACACCATCATTCGAATCTGGAAGGAGTCAACGAAATGTCAGCGAGCCGAGCGGCAGTTACTAGTACAATGCGAACGACAACTTATTCATCGTACATGAGAACAATAAGTTTCTCAGCTGAGACTCAAAGTGATGTCGACAGCCTGGTTTACATATTATACATGCTGCTATAGACTTGGGTATAGTACAATATTTAGAGCAGGCCTGGGCCGCCTCGCCAAAAAATCAGATCATCCTATTTTGACATTTGATCTGATGACGGTAAGATTGTTAAACATCACATGTCAGCCGTTCTGGTGTGTACATGTCGCTAACTGTAAGAAATGTCAGGATGTCAGATGTAACATTTTTGTGACGGCACACAAGGTCTTCATTATCTGCAAACCGAGTTCAATGGATGTATGGACCAGGATCCCAGAGTGTAATTATTAAGAATGTATTACGACGTTCTGATTCCCAGTTCTAACCATTACAAAAACTATACGAGGCAATTAGCGCTCGTCCTTCGGCGACAAAGACACTTTACGTTATTATTGCGTTTTGCTCAATGCACGCGAAGCAAAGTAGCGAACATCCGCATCTTGGTCCTTTTTTTGTTGTTCAAGCGCGGGAATTATGTGCTGGTCAATGAGCTCGCGACCTTCTTTCGTCGTTTTGAACGTTGTCGACAGAACCTCTAGCGATT
Organism: Rugosomyces carneus; assembly: GCA_018221805.1. Lineage (NCBI taxonomy): Eukaryota > Fungi > Basidiomycota > Agaricomycetes > Agaricales > Tricholomataceae > Rugosomyces > Rugosomyces carneus. The sequence continues at coordinate 186,540 of JABCKM010019867.1, forward strand.
TTGCCACGTTGAAGCGGATATTTGGGATGGGATCATTGGCAAGCATTAGAAGGAGTTTTATGATTTCGGAACGAACGATGTCCAGATTTAGCGAAGGTGTTATTGTCTGCCGTGTAATTCAGAGTTAGCGCACGCGGGTGACGAGCGTTGACAGACGTACTGTAATCACTTGAACAGTGGTCATTCTAAAAAGATAGTTTGGATGCTGTCCCATCCCCATTATTTTTGGGATGATAGCAGTTTTAGCCCAATCGACTCCAAACACTTCCGTCAGTTTCTTCAAGTTAACAGTAGCTGCCTCTCGTATGCTGTAAACAGTGTCCCCAAGCCACGACATGCATAGATTTGCCAATTGTTCATCAAAGAAAGATTTGCCTAGTTGACCAGCAAGAAGCGGTATATATTCAATGATTGCTTGCCGGACGCGCCAGCTCTTATCTTCAGCTAGTTCAACGATAGCTGGAAGAAGACTTTCGGATAGTAGTTGGATACCTATGACTACACGGAAATTAATTTACACCGCTGGAGTAAGTGGGGAAGACGCACCGGTATTGACTGTTTCAAGCTTGCTGATTATATTCAATCTCACTTCTGGAAAGTCGTCCTTTAAGAGATGCAAGAACAGGGGTAAAAGATACTCGGTTGTAGCTTCACCTCCCAGCAGAGGAGCAAGCCCACTGATCTGGTTGGCAAGCGCAGCGCGAACGTGCTGAGAAGAATCCTGGGAGAGGTCTCGAACACAGGGAACTATCCTCGCAAGGATAACCTCTTTATCAAGAAGCTTTGAGAAACCTTGGACATAGGGTTAAACAAGTGGTATACATACGATATCAAACTAACCTGGAATTTGGCCAGCAGCAGCCGTTCGGACCTCCGCCTCGTTATCCTTTAATAGTTGTACATATTGTCCAATCAACTCCTCTCGCACCAAGTCAACGCCCACGGCTTCCGCAAGCTAGAAATCTACGTATAGTGATAGTTGAGGGGATGGTGGAAGTACTTGCGTACCTCGTTGAAATGACTAGCTGCCATGTACCTCACACGCCAACTTTTGTCACCAATGCTATGTCTGATTTGTTTTAAAAGCTGATCCTTGACCTCAGCCGGTGACATACGCCGTGCAAGCACAATAAGATCTTCCACGGTAAGTAGGCGAACGGAATCCTGGTCGTCAGATTGGAGCCTACGATAGATCGGCAGTCCGTCCGACATGACATGGGATTCAGGAAAATGCGTTAGTAAGGGCTAAAAAAAACTTGGTCTTTTGGAGTACTTTCGCAAGACGTAGCATACACACCCCAAGCCATTTCGCAGCAGCCCGTCGGACCATTGGCGTGTCATCCGCACCGAGTGCCGTAAAACCCTTCCGTAGATCATCCTGGACTGTTGGAGACACTTTCGCATATACTGCAGAATAGAGAGCTGCAGAGGATGTTCGTGAAGTGAACCATTCTCCCACTGACAGGCGCTTCAGGAGCGGGATGTAGTACTCTTCGATTTGAGTTTGAGAAAGCACAGACGCAATCTTTGTAATCGATTCCGCTGCCTATCCAAGAATCAAACGCAGCAGAGGGCGACACTTATAATGAAAATACATACCTTATCTCGCACCAACGTCTCTTCGACGGCTGATAGATTCTCAAGTGGCCCCAGCATGTAATGCGCATATTGGCCGCCGCCGATATACTCTTCAAAATTTTTGCCTAACTCTTCCGCCAAAGCGAGTAAAACCTCATCCTCATCATCGACGGAGTCTTGTAAGAATGGTATTAACTCTTCGCGAGCGCGATCAGGGCCCAGGGCAAGTGCTATTGTGGGAATGCTGTGAATAGCATTCAGACGTAACTGAACATCTTCAGAACGTAACTCATCCATAAGGATAGCGATCGGTGCGATCTGGAGTCATTTCACAAATCATGTCAGTCTTCCGATAAATCATTATGACAACTGGGGAGAAACCGACATCTTCAGTAGGAAATCCGGACTCCATGTTGCTGTGCTATCTTTGTATAGGGCAGACAAGCTAACTGCACTTTCTAACAGAGGTAAACTGAGGAAAAGGTTTAGAAAGCGCGGGTCGTAATACTAGTGAGCTCAATACAAAGACAACACCTCGAGACTGTAATCGACCAGGATCACGTGATACACATTTATCCACTGATGATGCCGTTTTGTTTTCGGAGCACTCAATTTTAGCGGAGCCAGTGACTAGAAGGGCCCGAACGTTGAGCCCTTTATCTTCATAGCTGGACGAAATCCAGCAGAATTTGTACTGTAGGCTCAATCAAGTTTGAGCTAGCGAACTGACAATGATGTAAGCGTAAGAGTAGCCAATGTTACAATCTACTTTATCTTCTGATTTTCTCATCACTTGCTACAACTGGCCACAATGCCTGTAGAAAAGTCGAAAGATAAAATACGTTTAAGGCATCCAAAGGTATTCAAATTGATTGCTATGCAATTGACAGCTTGTATTAAGTAGACGCATCCAGGGACCTAGCGTCGAGCTCCTGTTTCATGGAGCCACAGTCATATCGTGGATGTCAGGAAGCACTTCGAATCCCGAACCAGTTGAACGGCTGTTTGTATCATCTAAAGCTAAGCTGGATGGTTCCAAGCCTGTTCGAGGTGGGATCCCAGTTGTATTTCCTTGTTTCGGGGCACCTACCCACCCTGAACACGTCAAACTCGGTCAGCACGGTTTTGCAAGAAACGAAACCTGGAGCTGGGATGAGATCGTGATGGATAATGAAGCCGGCGTGTCTGTTAGGCTCAGTTAGTCACGTCAATCGTTTTAACTGGTCGTCAATTGATCCCATGCAGTTCTCGAGCCTACGGACAAAATCCGTGAAGTTTATAGCCCTCCGTTCCGCCTCGGCTATGTTGTAACGCTAGCTGAGCACCAGCTTAGCACTGATCTTCATGTTACAAACACATCTAGCCCAAACGAATCATCAGCAAACGTCCTTGAATATCAAGCTCTTTTGCACAACTATATACACGCGCCAGCCAATCAAGTCCATATCGCCTCGCTCCAGGGTTTGTCCTACTATGACAAGACTGAGTCCACGGAGGAGAATAAATCCACACCTAAGATCGAGTCAAGGGCCATAGTCGACGTGAGGAAATCGACCGATTCCATCTACGAAAATGCTTCGCAAAATTATGAAATAGACTGGCCCGGAGGCGGCATCCGCCTGAGAACCAAGAACTTCAAAGATATAGTCGTATGGAATCCTCAGGAAGACGGTCGATTGATTAACGACATGGAAGAGAAAGGGTGGTGGGTGCAAATGATAAGCGATTCCGATATATGACTCACTGCCTTTAGGGAGAGATACGTGTGCGTAGAGCCGGGATATGTTCGCGGGTTCGTGAGACTTGAAGCAGGAAAGTCATGGATAGGGCAACAGGTTCTTACTGTGGCGGAGTGACTGTACGACGCGTGACTCGGGCGTCTCTTGTACTTGTACTTTTATTTGCATGTCATCTCGCGAATGGATTCCTCCTCTTCTTCTTCTACCAAGCAGTCCCGTTTGCGCGTTCAAATAACGCAGATTGACCACTTCATCTCTCAACCTGGTCCCCTAGATAACTCGTCTCTGCCACTCGTTCCAGTCATCAGAATATTTGGCGCCTCCTCACTTGGGAAGAAGGCTTGTCTTCATATACACCAAGTTTATCCTTATTTTTTCATAGAATATCCCGGCAAATTAACCTATACTCAAGGTTTGTAACTCCCCCCCTTTACTGCTGCCTGTGGTCCAACTCCTTCCAGTGAATCGCTACACCTCCAAATTAACTCTATCTCTGAATCATGCCATCGCTCTGTCGCTCAAGCGCGACCCACTATCCCCAGCTGCTCAATATGTTCGCGCTATAATCCTCGTTAAGGGCGTCCACTTCTATGGCTTTAATTGCTCCTACTCTCCCTTCCTCAAAGTCTACGTGGCTGACCCTGCATACATACATCGCATAGCCACTATACTTCAGTCCGGGACTGTGATGGGAACAAGTTTTCGCATATTTGAGAGTCATCTCTCCTTCCCCTTGCAATTTATGTGTGATTTTGGTCTTTATGGTTGCGGATGGATTGACGTCGAAAACGTCTTACAACGTGACATCCAAAGCGTTCGTGATGGGGAATATGCTAGTTCTTATCCTGAAGAATACACCTTCGGCGCCTCACCTTACTTTCGCCAAACCCGCATGCCTCTCGAATTAGACGTTATTGCCCCCCATGTGCTCAATAGACACAACTTGATTGCTCGAAACTTGCATCATGCGCTTCAAATACCTGCTCCCCCTCTTCCTGAAGAACCACTTGTTCTAAGTGTTCGTGAGCTTTGGGAAGAAGAGCGCAAGCGGCGACTCGCCTCTGGCCTGAACCCGTCCCCAGAGATTCCCATTGACCCTAGTGATTCATCTCGAGGTCGCGGCGGGGATTGGGTAGCCGAAGCTGAATGGTGGAGCATTCTCCGAGAGAAGATTGAAAACGACAGAGAGACCCCTTATTCTCAGCCCAGTCAAAATGGGTGGGAGAACTGGGTGATGACGACCTTCGAGAGTATAGAAGCTCTTTGGGAGGAGCCCTGGAGAGTGTGGAAGCCCATAGCTACACAAGCTCCAGAGGCGAGTATGTGCGAGAAGAACTGCCCAAGTTCGGCTTCGAGCAACCAAGAACTACCGTGGAACGCTCCAGATGAAGTAGTGGATACATCCGTAGCTATCGACGTGAACATTTCTTTGTTGTCCAGTCAGGAGATCGGCCAGTTACTTGAAGCTGAGAAGGAGATGACTTTGCATGCAGAAGAAGAGCATCAACCTCAAGACGTCGACAACTTTGACATGGCTGAATCTGACGAGGCTTTACACGATGAAAATCTTGTTCCAGAACCACCGCGGGAATCTTCTGGCGCTGAGTGAGCCACTCATAAGCCTGTGCATTGCGAGATTAAATTTGATGATAGTCCGCTGGATCCTTTTGAAATACGGGACGTTGCAATACAAGATTCCCAAGATGAAATGGGGTTTCGGCTACCTACGTGCGTGCAAATCTAATTATAAGCGTGTCTTAACCCACCACTATCTTAGTCCACCCCGCTCACAACTCCGTTCGGATTCGCCCACTACCCCAACGCGGTGTGTTATTAGCCCTAGGAGCGTCCTTTGCGCTCATTTTTGCAGCAGAGGCGGAAAGGCATCGTTCATATCATGGTCTCCGGGGTCCGACTCAGAAATAGGCAATGAAATTGCCACAAAAACTCAGCTTGAGCAAGTTCGGCGGACAATCAAAGCTGCTGAGAGTGATACGTTGCCTTACTATGATGAGTTCGTACAGATACCACTTTCCAAAAACCCGTCCGCTTTACATCCAAAGCAGGTCTCCGGCGAGGTTGCCAATCTCCTTGGAGCCAACGATAGAAACGCACGAACATAGCGACACCTCCGCTGACACACCACGACCTATCAAGCGACAAAAACTTGACTTATCTTCACAGCTTGAAGACAGCCCACAACCCGGGAATTTCTTTTTGTCACCATCACCGTTTACTGAGGAAGATGAGCGCATTCCAACAACTATCATCAAACTCCTTCGGGAATCATACGCGGCTGATACTCTGAAAGTGATCAATATGAACCAGTACGACTACGTCTTATCCCCTCCATCGAAGTCGACTCTCTTGGGTAGTATGCATAGCCATAACATTCCCAGCAAGCTATACCGCGTACCATACTACTCCATGCACGCTGATGTGCCAGAACACACTATGGAATATGGGGGCCTATCTTTCCATCTCAAGGGTGGCTCAGGGATTACACATCTCGATACATGGGGCTCCACTTCGCTGACTGAGGATGCAAGCATAACAGTATTACCACTTTTACCAGTAGGTATTGGTGGTTGGGAGTTCGCAAGCTGCCCGCCTAGCGTCAAAGAAGTAAATCGCTGGCTTGCTGGAAATGATATCTCCAGCCTACGGCGGAACAACAAGATGACATCTCAGGTATTGCTTAATGCATTCCTCAACGTAAACAATTTATTTTGTCTACGCCTATAGATTGAAGGCCCCACACAAGCAAATATCTACGGTTTAAAGGATACTCCTGGTCCCAAGGTTGCCGCCCAGGCCTTATTACGAGAACGTCAAGTTATGAGCGTACTTGCATTAGAGATATTTGGTAAGGGTTACCCTCTCGCGTGTATGGGATACGAATTCATCAACAATGGGCCCAGCCCCTACAAAAGATGGCAAGGCTCCAAATCCTGACATCGACCAAATTGTTGCATTGTTCTACTCGTACCGAGTTTCAGAGGAAGATCCATATTTAAATGGCATAATTGCTTTACCTTCACGACTTCATCCTCAGAGCATTCAAGGCGTTGAATTAGCTATAGCCGATGGTGAAATTGATCTGATCAACAGAGTGATAGATCTCGTAGGAGAGTTGGATCCTGATGTGCTGACGGGATGGGATATTCAGAGGGGATCCTGGGGGTTTTTAGACGCGCGAAGTCAATATCATGGTGTGTTTCTTCCTTGAACGAATCCAACTTAACTTACCCACCCCAAGGTTTTGAACTAAGCAATATTATCTCTCGTGCGCCCTCGACTCCCACAAGAGGATCAGCTCAGTGGGAGAATCGCCACACGTCGACATTCAAAGTATCAGGTCGACATGTATTGAACTTGTGGCGAATTATGCGGTCGGAGTATACCTTAAGAAGTTATTCTTTTGAAAACGTGGTATTCAATATCCTACAACGAAGGTAATCTCTTGAATACTCATAACACCTCAGCTTATGACGCGCTACAGGATTCCTCGATATTCAAACGCCACCTTGAGTGACTGGTATAATAGCACGCGTATTTCAGAAGTGCTGCGCTACTTTTTACGACGAACAACTCCCATCTTAGAAATTTTAGAAACATCACAGGTCATCACCAAAACGGCGTACGCGTTATTGCGCTTCGCTAATTTCCTTGCTAATTCTGATTAGTGAATTTGCCCGTGTTTTCGGGGTCGACTTCTTCTCCGTCCTAAGTCGAGGGTCACAGTTCAAAGTCGAATCGTTTATGTTTAGAATCGCCAAACCAGAGAGCTTCGTTCTGTTTTCTCCTAGTAGGCAAGATGTATATCTAGGTTTCTTGTATACCAACCTTTATTCTCACCAAAATCGGACACAGGTTGGCAAGCAGAATGCAGCGGAATGCATGCCTCTCATTATGGAGCCCACATCAGCCTTTTATTCCAGCCCGCTTGTGGTACTCGACTTTCAGGCGCTATACCCATCGGTCATGATTGCCTATAATTATTGTTATTCTACTTGCGTTGGACGCGTCAAGGATTTTCAAGGGCGAAATAAGCTCGGTGTAGTCGACCTTAATAATCCACCAGGTCTTCTAGCATCTTTATCAAATTATATACGCGGTACAGTAACATTTCGTTATCTGTACACATCGCTGACAATGTTATAGTTGCCCCAAATGGACTCATATTCGTCAAACCTGAGGTTCGAAAGGGTCTTCTAGGGAAAATGTTGACCGAATTGTTGAGCACTAGAGTGATGGTAAAACAGGCAATGAAAGGGTTGAGAAGTGACAAGGTGTTGCCGTTTTAACTATCAGTTGACTGGTGGCTAAAATTTCAGGCCCTGCGACAAATACTTGACGCGAGGCAGCTCGGCCTCAAGTACATAGCTAATGTCACGTACGGGTATACCAGCGCAACATTTTCTGGTAGAATGCCGGCCGTTGAAATAGCAGATAGTATTGTCCAGAGTGGACGAGAAATATTGGAGAAGGTATGCCTGTTTGGCGCGAAGTCAATGTTTCTCACGACAGTAGGCCGTAATTTTGATAAACTCGACAAGAAAATGGGGGGCCGAGGTAGGTGTTTTTAATTGGAATGTTTGAACAACTGCTGATCTACTACAATAGGTGGTGTATGGTGATACTGATAGTTTATTTGTGTAAGTTCTCTTGACTTGCATTTTCGTGAACTCTTCAGGACTTGAATGGTTTGTGACAGATACCTCCAAGGCAAAACAAAAGAGCAAGCTTTCCGTATTGGTCAAGATATAGCAGATACTATCACAACACGTAATCCCTCGCCTGTGAAACTCAAATTCGAGAAGGTATTAACGTCTTCATCAACACCCCGCGGAATAATTGACCGCCGCCAGGTATATCTCCCATGCGTCTTATTAGCCAAAAAAAGATACGTTGGCTTCAAATACGAAAGTGTAGACGATCAGGATCCGGTATTCGACGCTAAAGGTATCGAGACGGTCCGACGGGATGGCGTTCCCGCTCAATCGAAGATGACGGAAGCATGCTTAAAGTGATTTCTTAATATGACTGTTCTCTTCTCTACTGAGGTTGTTTACGTAGGATCCTCTTTCGGTCACAGGACCTGAGTGAAGTCAAGGATTACTGTAGAAATTCGTGGACTAAATTGCTACAGAGTAAAGTCTCTATCCAAGACTTCATTTTCGCGAAGGAGATCAGACTAGGTACATATAGGTAAGTACTGCTCTTGATACACACCTTTTGAAGCTAATTTTGTGCAGCGAGCACGTCCCTCCCCCTCCGGGCGTCATTGTTGCGACAAAAAGGATGTTGGAAGATCCCGGAAGCGAACCACAGTATGGCGAGCGTGTACCATACGTGGTTGTATATGGGACATCAGGACCTCGGCTAGTTGATCGAGTGGTGGATCCTCTTGAAATGCTGCAAGATAGGTGATTAAACACTTGACTCTGTTTCTCAGCAACTTTGACACAAGGATAATACCAGTCGACTGCGACTCGACGCAATGTACTACATCTCTAGGGTGCTCATCCCCCCTTTGGAACGCATATTTAACCTAGTAGGCGCTAATGTACGCGGCTGGCTGGAGGAGATGCCAAAAGTCTACCAACTGGAGCTCGCCTCGTCTCCACTGAGGGGCAAAGAGCAAGCCGATACTCTGAATCGACTGAACATTGAGGAACACTTTCATAGTTCACAATGCATAGTCTGCGGGTGTCAGGCATCCCAAGGTCTGAAGCTCATTTTAGCTCGTAAAACTTGGAAAACCTGAGCTTAAGTTCATAGGTTTATGTGATGAATGCTATTTTTCTCCCGAGAAAACGATCGCAAACTTGTCAAGTCTTGTACAAGCGACTGAGAAGCGCCTAACAAGCGCACACCAGGTCTGTGTAACCTGTTCGGGCGCTGCACCAGCCGAACCCATCTTGTGCGAGTCTATCGATTGTCCCTGGCTGTTTTCCCGGAAGCGAGCCGAGAGGAAAAGTGAAATTCTGGAAGTTGTGCGAGAAGTCCTAAACGATCTCGTGGAGGATGTGGAGATTGACGAACACGAAGATTCCGAAGTGGAAAACGATGAAACAGACTGTGCATTTGAACGCGAGATTCTTGAAGGATAATGTATTTGCTGTCATATACAGTGTCTACGTTGACTAAACTGTCTGGTACGTCCCGGGTACCACTGGCTGACTTTGGGACGAGGGCGGGGGTGCTGGTGGTCTAGACGTGCGGCTTGGTCTTTCCTCGTCCACATTCTGATACCCTTCTCGACCTTCAGATGTAAATCCTCCAGGTATTGACCAAACTGTCACGTAGGTTGAGCTGTAAATGAATATTGTAGCGAGAGCAAAACTGACGAGTTGGTCCACGATGATCAGAGCCTCCTAACCCTACGAAACTCGACCCACGTTGACGCAGTGTGAGTGTGAAAGAAAGTAATGTTGGTATCTATAAATAAGCTATGAGGAGCTGTTCATCATTGTGCATACAGGCTTTCTTTCACCTTCAGGAGTAAGATGACAACAGTCAAGAATTTTATGAGGCCGTTTTGCTCATTCCTGACCATCCAGATAATATCCAAAATAGCCGAAGTCCCAAGGAGACCAATGAACTGTAAATTAACCCTTGAGGAAGCTTTGTAGATTGTCAAGCTAGCATTACCTACCGTCTGTAAAGATTGTATTGCTTCTCTGTTCTCTTGTGCGTATGTGCCGAAAAGGAAAATTGCCAAATTATAGGGTGGAGCGGTGAACGGACTCGTTACGAAAGACAAGACCTATCGAAGCGGGTCAGAGTATACGACTAGATCAACGTGCTCCAACGCACCGTCTCGACTATAAGAAGTTTAGAGGGATCAAGGCCCTGTACAAAGTCCATGGCGGATGTGGTTGACAGAGGTAGATATGATTACGTATACATACGCAGCATGCTTGATACAACTTTACCTGCTGACTCCGTCGAATTCTGCCCTCATCCAGATGCATTGGATATCCTGGTTTGTGGTACTTACAAGTTGGTGGAAAAATCCGACTTGCACCAGTCCACTGTTCAAGGAATCAGTAACGAAACCGAGAGATTACCATCCAAACCACAGCATCGGTACGGCCAATGTCTCGTGCTTCAAATTGATAGAAAGGACGCGGGTCTTCTAGCCTGGTGCGTCATATAGCAGGCTTCTCTTCCTTTCACCGAACTCAACCCCGACAGTCGGCATCTCCAGTCCATTGATTTACCTGCTATCTTGGACATGAAATGGTGGTGCTTTTTTCTTTGGCCTCTCAGTAGCTAATGAGTTTAGGTGTCATAATTCTCCTTTCGGCGCTGCGCTTTTGAGTATAGGCAATTCAGAGGGTGGTGTTACCCTCCATGAATGGCAGCCAGATACAGTAAAGCAATCTGCACTTGCCGCGTGTAACCATATTGATCTGTATGGGCTGTAGAGGATCTTGGGACAAACTGATACAGTTCTATCTGCACCTGCAGGCACTCTGTGCCTATCTTTAGACTGGTCGAACCGCAGAGATGGAAAGTATGGTGATCATCGATTGACTTAAGCCTTCTGCTTATGAACGGTTTAGCAACTCGGGCTCTTTAGTAGTCTCTCTTTCGAATGGCTCACTTTGTCTCTTGTCTCCCTCACAATCGTCGTATTTATCCCTAACAAACTCGTGGTATGCTCACGAACATGAACCTTGGATTGCTGCATGGAATTATTGGGACACAAATGTGATATACTCAGGTGCGGGTTACTAAGGGTCAGGTTCTCGAATAGCGGACAATGCAGCCATTATAGGTGGTGACGATCTTAAGATGAAAGGTTGGGATATCCGCCAGGATTTATCCACGCCAATCTTTACCAACAGGCGGTAGGTTTGGCAGGATTTCATCATTCTGTCATCTGAAATCTACCCTTCCAGATTTGAGGCAGGCATAACTTCTATCCAAAGCCACCCTCATATCGAACATTTGTTCGCCGTTGGTAGGTGAGCTTAAAGTCTAGAAGCGGCCTGTCACTGTATGTTCACCCCTGTCCAACAACAAGCTATGACAACACTGTGCGGCTGTTCGATACCAGAAAACCTCTGACAGCGGTTAGTGAAGCCAACGTCGGCGGAGGCGCCTGGCGTGTTAAATGGCACCCTTCGGCGAGTCGACGGGGAGACCTCCTTGTTGCATGCATGCACGACGGGGTGAAGATACTCCGTTTCGATATGGTTGCAGGTGTTGGCGAAACAATCAAGCATTTTGATTCTCACCAGTCCATGGTGTACGGCGCAGACTGGTCATACATGCCAGCACATAGGGGGGTAACGACCATCAGTAGTTGCTCCTTTTACGACCATGTTTTACATCTTTGGGATGGATAAATGCTCCTCTTTGAAATCTTGATGTTTCTGCTTTTGGGTATCTTACGTGGTGTTTATATCAAGGCATATTTGATTTGAGTAGCTGCTAGTTGGAGGCGGAAAGATCTGTCGAATTCGAATTGCGGCGCTTTAGTTGGAAGAGCCCGGGATTGTTTCTATTGATTATGAAGGACAACACCCAGCGAGATAGTCCACGGAGCGCCTCAGGTTGATGAGTAGCTGCGGTGATCAAGGTAGCGAATGATAAGCCAAATGCAAGACTTTTAGGGAAACGTAAGTAAACATGGAAAGTTAAAAGATTAGCCGAACCTTTCGATGTGGCCTGCTTTAATATTACTGCGCTGTATCCAAGTATCAGGCAAAAGCGCGCGGATAGCTCGTGGTAGGACGTAAAGAGCCATCTCGCCTCTCCGGCGACCGTTTTCGATCCATATGCTGCTCCCACATGCCAGACTCCCAGCAAAAATGCACCCGAACGGCCCATCCCAGAAGTCGTGAGAAATGGTAGGTAACAAGCGGGCGAGGACAAGAGAGCGTGTTGTACAAACCGCGAACCAATATAACGTCACGAAAGCGGAAAGAAAACTGGCGCTGCGCAAGGCTCCTAGTAGAGTGCGAAACGTCTGGTGCAGCTTGAGTAGTGTGTGTGGACGAGTGAGAAGGACAGGTAAGAAATGCACCTGCATACCATTATCAGAGGAGTAATGTAAAACTCGAGAAGAAAACAAACTGGTAGGTAGATTGCGATGGCTTCTAGGAAGGCCATTAAACCTCTAATGGACCAGTTGGCCGTGCAATTTCCTTGAAGCCCAAGTATTCTACCAACTGACCCATGCACAAGCTCACAGGGAAGGCCTCCTACGCCTGATCTGTTGTTAACACCAAGAGATTTCCAAGCAGCATCTGCAGTAGCGCCTCCATAAGCTGGGAGCATCGCGGGGTCTCCCCAAGAGGGCTTATACCCAAGCTCTCTGGAAAATTCAGTTAGAATATGCGAATGTGTTTCCGGTCCAAAATGGTATGACCAACGGCCTTCGCGAATAGCTCTTAGGGCTTGTATGATGCGGTTGTCCAAGTTGGCTAGAGTGGCTATCCATTTGATATACGATCTTGGAAGTCTGTAAGTTTATTGCTTAAATGAGTCGTCAAACTCTCATATTTGAGATAAGTTGGGTACCGTTCCGGCTCATAGAAAAAGCACCACATAATCCTGCGGCTCTTGAGTCAGAGTTGTTACTTGCACAAGGGAAATTACATACCTCGCACTGCAGGCCCAAAAAACAAGGGCATCAATGCTGGAAACCACCTTGCTGATGACGTAGTCTCTACCAGTACGTTCGCTTGTTGAGCCGTTGACAGATTTAGTGTCTGACAAGTGACCCTCTACTACTTTTCGCACAACATTTTGAAATACAGAATCCAATGCTCGGACGACGAATATTAAGGTAAGATCCAGGGTATTCAAAGTCCGGGCGGACTGGAGTGGCTGAGTGGCCGGTGTAAGACTGTTCGGCGATGATATGCCATGGCGTAATCGGTATGAACTTTCACGACCGGACTTGACTAAAAGTATGCCAGCCATTGACGACAAGAAGTTGGATACAAATGTTTTATGAGTGGAAGAGAGATTTAACGCTACGATTCGCGTGTTAGAGTTGGGTTGGTTTCTCTGTGAAATGGGTTCGAATACAGCATCCAGAAGCCGCCATAACTCTCTTATAGCAGCTCCTCCGCCCACAGATACTGTCATTGCAAACGCGAAGCCATCAAGACTGAGCTCCCGTTTGAGAAGTCTCTTGAAAGCCTGTAAACCGGTTTTATTTGAGGTTCGAGAGGTAATTAACGCAGTAACGAATGGCACAAGAGATGGACCAAGGGAGAGAGAAAGAGAAAGAGTGTAGGTCTTCAATGCAGCCTGAACTGGACGGCTTTCGATCCATGAAGCTGACCGCATATTGCACTTACCGTCAATGCGTTGGGAAAACCTGACCAAATGATCACGTGTACAAACATATTATAGGGTATAACTGGTATAACTCCAGAAATCCATTTCACTCCCACCTGGTCTTATACCTAATCCTACATTTACTTCCGGAAGTAACGCAACTACTCCAAGCATCGTCAGAAACGTTGCTCGCGATTCTGGATAGACAAACAGATGTAACAGCTCCTTGCACTATCGGACAGACGTAAAGGGATTGACATTATGACAGAACAGAAGGATACGTACATGTTCACGGAGAACGGCAATTAGATAATCCTTGGGGGGGGCTCGCAGCTGTTCTAGACTTTCCGTGGAAGGTTGGCTAGGGGCAATTTCAGATGGCATTGGTATATCATCCTCCGTCCATTGTTTCTGACGCGTTTTTCCACGCTTGTCAAGGCCATCGAAGGCATGCTTACCATCTACGTGATAGTGGGCAAGCCAAGCCTTCCATAACTCGATTTTACGGCCGTCTCGCCCGATGTACTTCATGAGTGAGCGGCATTTCGACCAGTTGCCTTCCACATCATCTTTTGTCCACAATGCGTTCATGTCTAAAAGATGGGCAAGCAGTTCTGAATGGGGAACCTGTGTGGGTAGAGAAGTGGAAGAAGCGGTCGAGTGACGCCAACCAGATTTGGTTGACAGACTAGCAGAACCAGATGCGTCGTTATGGGCTACGGACATATTCTTTGGGGCGGGTCGCATCATCAACCGAATCCATCGCCGCCTGCGCACCCAACCACCCGCGCTGAGTGCGCCAACATCAGCACTCCACCCATGTGTTCGGAACATCCAATTGTACTCAAATCCATCATGCTGGACTTCTCCTGTGTCCGAGCGCATATCAATCATCCAACATTTGGATACCCATTTCCAATTACCGTCGGGGAGAGAATAGCTATCTAGTGTAGTTGAACGCTGTTCTGATCGCTTAGTGGACGTGCTAGGCAAGGTGAAAGGTGGCGGATCGTTGGGTAGCAATGAAAGGCGGGAGTAGTATGGCGTGGAAAATATAGTCATACTGAATTTCAAAGCTTGTCAGAACAGCCCAAAGAGACTAAAACCATGCAGACTCACCCCCTTTGGTTTTCGAAGATGACAGCCCATTCATACTTGTCCGTTTGCTCCAAATCGGATTTGTCGAGGATAGTGGAATCGAGGATTATCAAACGCTGAGAGTCTCCATCTGGATCACTCCCGGTAACAGCGACTGGCGTTTCGTTGCGTTCAGCACTCAGGATCGACGGGGTTGTGATTGACTTGCTTTTGAGATTTGGGAGGGATAAGAAAGCAGGAAAACGGGACCTAGGTGCGAGACGTTGACGTGCGGGATCTGCAGCGTGGTATTCATCCCTTGATATACATGCTGGAGGTGGCGGAGAGGAGAACTGGCTTGTCATTGTAAAGAGGAGTTGTGTCACGTGTTTCAATATGTTCTCCATCAGACGCCATCTTGTGCTGCCAGTACATCGTCTTAGTCGTTGTGTTAGTTCCACTCATTTTTCTCAAAAGTCTTGTCCTTCTTGCTCTCGACCTCTGACCTTATCTTTGCCTGCCTGTGATAAATGCGGGCACATCTCTCATCTACCTCAGGATACTAAATATCATGACGTATTTGACCTTCCATATGAACCAAATCCCTTTGTAATCGACCTCGGCTCTCTGAAACAAAGATTTCGCAGCGCACAAGCACTGTGCCATCCAGATAACTGGGCTGCAAAGGGCTCTGTACGTCCAGTCACTTGCCAGTCTTCGGGGAGAATGATTTAGCTCTACCACAAGGTAAAACAAGATATTGCACAAACACTATCAGCGCGTATAAATGAAGCCTATCAGTCTCTTCTGAATCCGCTTTCAAGAGCGGAGTACATATTGAAACGCCACCAGATCTCTATAAGTGAGAGAGATCAAGTTGACGACAACGAGTTTATGGATCTAGTTATGGATGCTAGGGAAACCATTGAGTATGCGGAGGACCAAAGAGAGGTTGAGACACTATTAAATGTGATTGCTTGTAAGTCTTGGTTTTATATGCAAGATTTTCTCATCGTTGTTTCACATAGCTGAAATAAGAAATACGGAACAAGAAATAGAACGTTTTGTAGGTGAAGGGCAGTGGAATGATGTCAAGTCTGCAGCTGTGCGTCTGCGATATTTTCAAGGCATAGAGAGAGCAGGAAAGAAGTGGTTATCAGAGCGTACAGAAATGTAATCACACGACCTCGACCGCAACACGAGCAGCGCACTAACGAAAGGGATAGCCTACTGTAGACGTACTTGTAGTATTGTACTTGCAAAAAATAGTTTAGTCGCGTCTTGCTTAGGTAAGAACGCGTCTCTCTCCCTTGGATGGGAGTTGGTCTGTTTCTACGGCAGAGCTGTCGCCTTTTCATGCAATTCGACCCTACAGGCCAGTATTCTCCTGTAAAACGTCTTCGAAAACGCACCTTTGCACAAGTTTCTACTCTCCACAGCGAATCTAGGCTGCACAAAGCTCCTCGCATTGAAACCTCAGAAACATTTGCTCTTTCACATTCTGGGCAATTAGAATTACTTTCCTCAAATGCTTTGGCGTCAAGAAAATCACCTTTTATCCCTTCGCGGTCTCGTGGCATAGATCATCGTATACCTCGTCATGCGCCCACCACTCGCCCATTTCCTTCAAGGCCATCTCCAAAACGGCCATTACACAAGCATCTGGAAGGCCCATTACACGATGAAGCATACATTAACCGCGTACATAGGAACTCTTCTCTTCCTATAAAAAGCTTGCACGTATCGCATCCGAAGTCCAGTTTAGGAAACTTTGCGGCGGTTGTTACTAGAGTCCCGCCTTCCTACCAATCTACTGAAGGATATGTAATTAACGAAGAGTTTGGTACAACGACGTTGGTCTGGAGGTATGTCTTTGACCAGCTATCTGGCTTACTCTGACATATATGAAAGGACCAAGGCAACAATCCAGCTGGATCCTCCCGTGACCGGCATAGCTGACCACCCTGCAAAGAAGGAGTCTGAAAGGCTTGCTGCTCTCTCTGTCATATACCAGTTACATGCCTCGGGCCTGGTAAGCTGCAACACGTTCTTAGTGTCTCCTGCCATCGTTTCAACTAATTTTCAGCTCGATAATATAAAGAAGTTACGTCCAAAGAAGATGGACTTGACTGACATTAAACTTTCTGATGGCTCTGTAGTCAATTATGAGCGAGCACGTGCCTTTATGGATTACTACTGTCGCCAATACGGGTTTGGAATGCCGGAAGTGGCGCTTGAGGAGCGGCTGCCAAATGGAGGCTGGGAGGCCGTGATGAAAGTTGGCGGCCGGAGGATTGGTTTAGGGTCCGCCAGCACCAAGAAAGCTGCTCAAGTCACATGCTATCTCGACGTCACCCAATATCTCGAGGGTTGTGACCCGTTACTATGGAAGAAGTTCGTGGATGCAGCTAAAACTGGCGCTGATCTCGGTCTAGCCCCCAAGGTCTTTTTGTACATGAGCGATAGGCTTGACGACGAAGTTCGTGACCTTTGTGCGGATATCAAAAAGAGCAAACTCTATCGTAACCGGCCGGCTCAGGTTCCAGCTCATTCAACGTCCAAACTATCTGCAATTGTCCCTCGATACTATCAACACGACAGCCTCCCCAATGCCAATCTTTTAGTGCAGAAGTCCCGGGCGCTCGCCGCTCATCATACGGAGTGTCTTGCCGATCCAGCTATGGCAAAAATGCGAAGTACTAGACTATCACTGCCAGTATACACCCGTGCCGAGGAGCTACTATCACACATCCGTGATAACGACGTTACCATCTGTATGGCTGCCACAGGTTCAGGGAAAACAACGCAAATACCTCAAATTATCCTAGATTCGTACATAGAGCGTGGCGAAGGCGCGAGGTGCAATATCCTGTGTACCCAACCTCGTCGTCTAGCAGCAATCAGCGTAGCCAGTCGCGTAGCGAAAGAAAGGGGTGAAGCCCTGGGGAAATCAGTCGGGTACCAAGTCCGCTTCGAATCCAAGTTACCAGATGAGCATGGATCTCTCACGTTTTGTACGACTGGAGTATTTCTCAAAAAACTTCAATCCGCGTTCTCCCGATCACCTTCAAAAGGTCGAAGTATGGACGGTATAACCCATATTATCGTTGATGAAGTTCATGAGCGCGATGTGGACACTGATCTGCTCCTGGTTGCTCTCAAACGGCTCCTGGCAGATAGGAAAGCTAACAATGAGCCACTCAAGATCATTCTCATGAGTGCCACAATTGATCCAACTTTGTTCCAACGTTATTTTATGGACGACGGCAATCAGCCGGCAAAAGTTATAGAAATTCCAGGTCGAGCATTTCCAGTTTCAAAACATTTCCTTGACGACTTCCTCCCAAAACTTATCTCGAGCCACACACGGTGGATTTTTGAACAGGATACGGTCGTAAAATATCTCAATCGAGAGTTAGGACCATCCTGCGTGTCTGCTTTAGGACTCCGTTTGGACCCTCGCGCCGACACCACTAGCTCGTCCATCGTTGATGAGAACTTAGAGCTCCCTCATCCGTTAATTGCTGCGACAATCTCGCATGTAATGCAGACCTCCTATGACGGGCATGTTCTTGTCTTTCTACCTGGATGGGATGATATTGTTGCGCTTCAACGGAACTTGCTTACCCCTAAGGGGTCATTGGGTATCGACTTCGGTGACTCCTCCAAGATTTCTATCCATCTCCTGCACTCAACCATACCCCTCGCCGAACAGCAAATAATCTTTGATCCTTCTCCCAAGGGTATACGACGAATAATCCTTTCTACCAACATTGCTGAAACTTCAATCACCATTCCGGATGTCGTTTACGTTATAGACACCGCTAGAGTTAAGGAACAACGATACGACCCCGAGCGCCGTGCGTCGTCACTTATCTCAGCTTGGGTTGGCTCGTCCAACCTGAACCAAAGAGCTGGGCGTGCAGGACGCCACCGGCCTGGTGAATATTATGGAATCTTGAGCCGGGTACATGCACAGGCCTTACAGCCCTATCCAACTGTTGAGATGAAACGGGTTGACTTGAGCAATGTCGTCATGCACGTCAAAGCTCTAAATTTCCCTGGATTGACTGTTGAAGAAGTCTTGGCAGCTGCTATCGAAGCGCCGCTTCCCGCGCGAGTTGCCGCGGCCATGAAGGACCTACAAATGGCTGGCGCTTTGGATGCCGACCAGGAACTTACTTCTTTAGGACGAGTTCTCCTCCAGCTTCCCGTAGATGTACAACTGGGTCGTTTAGTACTCTACGGAAGCTTATTCAGGTGCTTAGACCAAGCCTTGACTCTTGCCGCTATTCTCGCAAATAGAGAACCTTTCGTATCTCCTATGCATCTCAAAGCAGAATCGGCCGCGAAAAAAAATTCTTGGACGCCACAAGGATTCAAGTCGGATGCTATTGCCGCACTCCGTGCTTTCACTGTTTGGTGGGGTATGTACTCTAGAGGCGAATATACCTCTGCGAACAAGTTTTGTAGCGAGAATTTCCTTGCGAAACCAACGCTCCTTATGATTCAGAAGATTAAAGGACAACTGCTTCAGTCGTTGTACAATGCTGGAGTCATCGACATATCCGCAGGTGGCCTCGTTAATAGACCAAACACTCATTATATTGTCCCACCCGAGCTCAATACAAACGGTGGCTCACTCCCACTGTTAGTAGCACTCATCTCGACTGCGTCGCAACCAAAATATGCAGTTCGCGTTGGGCCAAAAACTTTGCGAACATCTCAAGATAAAGTCTGTGGTATTTGGTTCTGTGCTGATATGTCGTTTATGAACTGTATCCTAGGTTGCGCTTATCCACCCATCCAGCGTAAATTCCTTAAAGAGAGAGCCTTTTGACGAGGAGCCCACCTTTGAAGACAAGCAGCTCTACGCATTCACAGAGAAACGACAGAACATCTCAGCGGGAGCGAGCAGCGCACAAACGTTCCTGGTGACTACCACTCGGCTAGACCCTTTGAGCTACATACTCTTTGGGGCTTACAAGATTCAAGTAACGGAAAGCGGACTAGAATGCGACAATTGGCTGCCTATAACCGGTAATCTCGACGCCTTGGATGACGTCCAACATCTCAAAGGCTTAATGGAGGCTTGTATGCTTAGGGTTTTTGAGGGTATCACAATGGGCCGCTCCTACCATCGCCGCTATGGGCCAACGGTATCCGCTCTACCCCGCGAAGAAATAGAGTGCCCTAACGACGATGATGACGAGAAGAAAATTTATCCACTATCACGAGATGAAGTCAAGGAGTTGGATCTGCTGACAAGGGATGTCGTCCGTATACTTGACCGTTATAATCAAGAGCGTGTAACCGGATTCGCTTAGCCTCAGCGCTATATAGTGGCTGACTATTCGATATTCAACATTCTCATACGTTCTACTCCGAGCATCATCTAACTCGTGGCCTAGAGCTTCCAACCGAGTCAGCAGGTCCTCGATTCGCAAATGTACTCAAATTACTAGTAATACTTAGACTATTAATAATGCTAATCAATGCAAATCCATAAAGAAGATCGCTCTTATTGCGCGAGTAATCCTAATCCTATCGCCCTAAGAGGCTTGAGGATCTCCTCTTGAGGTTCTTTCAGATTTCAGATTTCCCAATCCCAGTGCTCTTTTCATTTTCTCGCTCAACACCATTCAGTCCATTCCCTTGATTGCTATAAAAATAGTATTAATATAACGGAGTCACGTGACACACGAATGCGTGTATGTATCATTCTACTAATGGACTGTTTACAAGTCCTGTAACTTGTTACGCGTTATGGCGACAAATATGCGAGGTCTTACTCAAGTAAAGCCGCTACACTCTTCGCCAATATGTTAAGCTGATTCTTTTGAAGTTCATTGCAGATATACGTGGTGCACGCGTAAGAGACTTGGAAGAAAAAAGAATCAATAAGGAAATGGCAAATATAAGGAAGAAATTCAAAGGTCTGGCCATATTCCACCCTTCGTAACCGGTCATAGTCATCGGACAATCTAGATGGTAACCTTGATGGTTATCAGAAGAAAAAGTGAGTGTTAACGACACCGATAGTCCTGGGTTCTTCTTGTGCTTATAATCTCGAGGTATGTCGCCAAGATCATTTTCACATACATCTTGGGTTACAAAGTGGACGTTGGACATATGGAGGCTGTCAATCTAATCTCAAGCCCAAAATATAGTGAAAAGCAAATAGTCTGTGCTCTCTGCTTGCTGACTGCCTCGGGTGGCTCACAGTTGGCTAGGGATACCTTGCGGTAACGCTGTTGATGCACGAGAACTCGGATTTTCTAAGGCTTGTTGTGAACTCAATACGTAAAGATTTGGACGGTAACAATGAGATTGATAACTGCTTGGCTCTGCATGCTATCGCCAATGTGGGGGGGAGCGAAATGGCTGAGGCTTTAGCGGAAGATGTACATCGCCTACTTATTTCTCCGTGAGTGGTACCTTTCTGTGTGAATTAATGTAAATCTCATACCTTGGCAGTACTTCTCAGACGTTTGTCAAGAAAAAGGCAGCGCTGACGCTACTTCGGCTGTATCGCAAACACCCTGATGTTATTCCCGCCGCCGAATGGGCCCTTAGGATTGTATCCATCATGGATGACTCCGATTTGGTGACTTCGCCAATCATTTGTTTCTAGAGGAAGAGTTCATTATGCTCCAGGGTGTTGTGATCTGTGTTACCAGCTTGGTGATGGCACTGGCTCAGGACCATTTGGATGCGTATGCAGTTTGCTATACGAAAGCAGTAGACCGGCTTCATCGGGTATGATATCGAGCTTTATCGGGGCGCTTGGCTGAGTTCATGATCTCTCAGCTCGTGATTGAACACGAATATTCCGCCACCTATGCCTATTACAAAGTTCCATCTCCATGGCTGCAAGTCAAGCTCCTGCGATTGTTGCAGTATTATCCGCCCTCAGGTAACTTTTGTTTCTATAGGCGAGACTAGCCTATCTGATCATTCATAGAGGACCCAACAATACGGTCCGTTTTACACCAAGTGCTGCAAACCATCATGAACAACAGCGCGGAACCTACAAGGAATGTCCAACACAATAATGCCCAACATGCCGTACTTTTTGAAGCTATTGGACTCGCCATTCACCTCGATAGTGCTTCACCACTTGTCGGGACGGCCGCCGTTCTACTAGCCCGATTCATATCTTCTAAAGAGACCAATGTTAGGTACCTAGGCTTGGACACCCTGGCCCACCTGGCTGCTCATTCGGATTCGTTAGAACCCATAAAACGTCACCAAAATACAATCATCTTATCTCTAAGAGATAAAGATATATCTGTTCGACGACGTGCCCTAGACCTTTTATACAGCATGTGTGATATTGATAACTCCGAGCTCATCGTAGGCGAGCTTCTGGAGTACCTTAGAGTTGCGGACTACGCGTTACGAGAGGAAATGGTCCTTAAAATTGCCATTCTTACAGAGAAATACGCCAACTCGTACAAATGGTACGTTGACACCATCTTACGCTTGATCAGTACCGCTGGGGACCATGTCGGGGACGAGGTCTGGTATCGAGTGGTGCAAATTGTGACAAACACGGAAGACCTACAGGAGTATGCAGCAAAAGTGGTATTTGAGCATCTCAAAACCCCTTCTGCTCATGAGAGCTTGGTAAAAGTTGGAGGTAATGCCTGTAACAAGTATGAGGCGACTGCGCTGATTAAGATCCGCTAGGCTACATCCTCGGAGAATATGGGCACCTAATTGCTAATGAGCCAGGATATAGCCCGACAGATCAATTTCATATTCTGCATACGAAATCCCAGTTCTGCGTTGCTTCCACACGATCCCTCTTATTATCGACATACATCAAATGGGTCAATGTATTTCCTGAAATCAAGCCGCAGCTTGTCAATATATTTGAGCGCTACAGACACGTCCTTGACGCTGAGTTGCAACAGCGCGCTTGCGAATTTTACGCTCTAGCATTGAGGCCGGACGAGGACGAGCTGCTTCAAAATGTTTGCGAAGAGATGCCTCCTTTCCCCCCTCGAGTCAGCGCCCTTTTGGGCCGACTGAACATGAAGCATGGTGATACGGAGGATAAGCGGACATGGATCCATGGTGGGAAGGAAGCTAATATGGATAGAGATGCTGTTAAGCGAAGGGCAGAAGCTTCGACCGTGGCAGCTGGAGAAAGTGAAAAGATTCTGGGATCTTTGGCGGGCTTGGAAATCTCGACTTCGTTGCCCGATAGCTCGTCGCTAAGTCCTACTACAACCAAGCCTCCGCGCCTTGCTACTGGGCCTGAGGTAGATCGCTGGTTTGAGAAACTCACATACACTGCGGAAGGTATTCTATACGAGGATGACCAGGTGCAGATTGGGATCAAGTCTCGTTACCAGAGCCATCTGGGTCAACTGGCCGTTTACATTGGCAACAAAGTAGCAGCCCCCCTCACATCCTTTACGACGGCCCTTCACATCAATGATCCTGAAGCTTTATCTGTTACCTTCGCGAAAATGCCGCCTAGCACCATAACGTCTCGTGCACAGACACAACAACTCTTGCATATTGAATGTAAAAAGATGTTTTCGACTCCCCCCATTCTCACCCTTTCTTACCTTGCCGGCTCACATCAGGCAATTTCGGTCCGGTTACCAGTAGTCATCACAAAATTCTTTGAACATGTCAAACTTGGGCCCACAGATTTTTTCGAACGTTGGAAAATGATCGGTGGCCCCCCTCGGGAGGACCAATCCATTTTCTCTATTGATCTGAATGGTGCTGGGCATCCGGACCTTACCAAGTACCAACAGGTCATTTCAGGCCATCGGCTCAATCTTCTTCCTGAGGTGGACCCGAATCCAAACAACCTTGTCGCCGCCGGTGTTTTACACATGTCCGTTGAAGGCAAAGTAGGCTGTCTTCTGCGACTGGAACCAAACAAGGAGGCCAAGGCATGTGGCTCTTACAACTTCTTGACTTATTAATAATCGTAATGAATACAACAGCTTTGTCGCTTAACACTTAGAAGCACTTCAGAAACAGTGGCGTCAGAAGTTCGAAAACTAGTGCAGCAGCCACTGCTGGCGGGTTCATAACTTCATCGCTTAGCCTGTTTTACACCCATATGTATAGTAGAATACTAACAAATTAATCACAGCTTTTGTATATCCTCCTAGCCCCCACACTAACGAATCGGCGACATTCATTGTTAACGCCAAAGTCCCTTTAAAAGTTCTCGAACCGGTGCCCGCTGGGCATGGAGTGACGCAGGTACACCGAACGATGGCACCGAGTCGGTTGACGTTGATTTTAAATGCATGCGTCGACCGTCAGATGTCATTTTCTGTTGTGCCGCAGAGTTACTGGTAAAAAGTTGAGGGTTTGACGATGAAGATGACTTATCGCCAAACAAGCGTCTATGCGGAGCGTTTGGCTCTGAAGGAGATGGAGCTGTAGACGGCCTGGAGGGCTGACGTGACCGCCGTCTATCTGTAGATGAAACTGCTGCCGGAGATGGGGAAAGTCGTTCGGACGACACCCTGTCTTTTATAGTCTTTGGGGGCGAAAGAGTCTGCCGGTCAGATGATATTTTCGCTGCTAATTGGCTGACTCGCGACAGTGCTTCCTCTTCAACATCGAAACACTTCGCACAAAAATTGTCCAATGGCTCGTCCTCTGGGTCATGGGGCTTGGGCCGTGCTTGGAAATCCCTCGAATGGCGTATCACAGATGAAGTTATAATTGCTAGGTGTCGAGGAATATCCAAAAGATGGGGAAGGAGTGGAATAGCTTCTCTTTCAAGAGCCGGCATTGTAAGGGAGCGTTGCCTCAGACTATTCACTACACTAAGTCGTTCATGCCTGCTCGACATCGTTTCGTGATGTGTCGTAAAATCCTTGTTTGGCGTCGACACCACGAAAATGTAGTCAATCATTGCTGGAATACTGTCCGTTAAGAAGTCTTTGACTCCACGCATGAAGTCTTCTTTCTGAATATTCTAGAATCTGATTCGACCAATGAAGAAACCCAGCTGATAACGGCTCGGACGTACCGTGTTCAAGTTCGCAAGGCTTTGTATGACTTTGGCAATCAATGTAAGGCTACGCTGTACAGAGCGACTGGGTAACCCTGAAGCCGTTGTGAACAACGGACAGACAGACAGCAAATTTCTCCATGACATACCTGGACAAAGCCCAAAAAGGTGAGGGTGGAGGATTGCAGGGACAATGAACCTGAGAAAACAAAATGCAGACACACTCTGCCATGGGAGCTCTCTGTTTTGTTCCTGAGATCCAGACTCAGGACGATATCTCTTTTCGACTAATGTCCGAATGGTTTCAAAAAGCTGGCGCATTTCCCTTGTCAAGTAAGATCAATGGATATAGACGTGAATAGCAAAACATACTCACTGGGGGCATTCGTCTCTTACGGAATAGATTTGATTCCAGAACTCTTGGCACCAGCTGATCAGCAACTCAACATTGCGCTCTACGTCCTTTGTGCTCTTCCCACTTCGTAAGGGATCTACTTCAATGGAGACTTTTTCCGCACAGAGTCTGCGAAGAACGCTCCCTATGCTTGCTTCTAGAAACGCCTTGCCATACCAAGCCATACAGAGCTCCATGACTTTAGTCAAAGTAGTGTTACCGCGGAATAGCGTTTGATGAGCTAAGACGCATTAAATTGTAGACTCAAAAAGCCCCTTCATGATACTCACACGAAGGTGTTCCATCGACCTCTCTGGAGGCTAATTCCTGGATATGTTCGATCAGGACATTTCGGGCGGCCGTAATAGATATTAAATGGGTTGAGAGAGATTTGAGCTTGAGCTTGTTTTCCAAGTCGCGTATCCAATCCAGGCAATTGTAAGAATTTAGAGTCTGCTAGATGTTGAGCCTGTGGTAAAATGTAGAAACTCAAAATTACATTAAGAAGACCAGAATAAGCGGAGTAAGGGAGAATAATCTCTCTAATTTTTTTGGTAAGTGAACTAAAGCGAAGTAAAATGTCGGATCAGGAACTGACTCATCTACGCGTAACTTGAGCCTAAGTTCTCCCACTTGTATATCACTGGCAGCGGACCCACTATGTAGCAATGGGAACCAGCCTTCCACTGTCTCTCCTCGACGAAAATTGGCCAAGGGGATTCTCACGGAGCCTATCGTAGCACTTCTAAGCATCTTCTTGTCGCGCCATACTTGAAGATCAAGAGATTCAAATGGTGGGAGGTCTGCAAACGTGAATTTCTCATGCCAGTCTGGTGATCCGACGTCTTTTTTCATGGTAGTGCGGCCACAAAGGATATCGTTGAGATGGATGGCACAGTACACGCCGAGATCTATAGAGTCATCAATGACTTCGAATCCTACTCCAGTGTCAGCTAGCTTGGTGTTTCCTAGCCCCCGCCCCTGCATCACGGTGACTTCTACCTGTCTCCACATGCGGTATGAGCCACCATCAGCAGGGAAGAACCACCGTCCGTATATCTCCGGGATTGCATAAGACCTCAAAAGAGTGAACCAAGTATTGCACAAGTCGGTGTTAGCAAATTGGATATAGATAGGCTCTGACGTGTGATTCAGCGTCCAACGTTGACCGCTATAGTGGAATTAGCCAAAACCAACCACAAAGGTAAAACACACCCTATGCTGTATATACCAATACAGTCCTTTCTGAAAAATAGGGACTCGTCTGCTAGCCTTATATCCGTCTGATTGAGCAAATGAACGGAAACCGTCTGGTAGAGGATACTTTCCTATAGAGCACTCAGAAGTCGCCTGCGAGATGAAAAACGGGCGCACATCGACATAGATATTAAACAAACAACGTTCCCCCTCTACAGAAAGCTTGCAAGTCGCCGACCTCCAATGGCCAGTGCCTGTGAGACCTTTGGACAACGCGAGCCAACTGGATTTTTCTGTGAAGTGGAATGATCCAATGTCATGTCACGACGTTATCTCTGCCAGTGGACACCTACCTCTAAGCCTTCTATCGATGTGGTCGATAGAGCTATCACGTTTTTCGGGCCTTCTGCGCACATTTGCCGGCTGATACACATAATTATTTGTTGAAATGAAGGACCCTATCTAATCTGGCGTACCTTACGCAATGCTGGGGCTGCGGCGTTGGAAACGTAGAGCTCAGCAGAGACGAGGAACTCTTCAGGAAATTGTGAACGGCTTGGAGGGTCCCACCGTTCCGTCATATCAGATGAGGTTTAACGTTAGCGTATAGCAAGCGATCAACTTTGGTTAGAATGAGTAGATCACACTTGTATCCAGAGCATGACAATTGATGACAACCCTCACAATGACAGTTGCCAGGGCTTTGCGGGCAGAAATCACGCGGGGCCAAATTTTTGATGTGGCGACATTATAGATTTTTCAAGTAAATATGGGCCAGAAGCTGATCAACCAACTCTCACAGCCTAGGTACATACACGTCCACACGACTGAAGATAATTTGTTAAGCAGTGTCTACCAATTAGTAAATTAGGTTCCAGGGTATAGCGCAGTAGTTTGCCAGTAATGTTATAGGAGGCCCTAAGAAACAAATTACTCAATTTTATGCCTTGAAAAGAATGTTAGCAACAGAAAGATCATGGAGGGCAGGTCTATCTTACCCGTTTGCCTTTCCATTTGCCTTTGGTTTACTTGTAGCGGGCTTTTTGTAGGTTTGGAAATAGAAGTTGATGAAGAGGAAAAGGTAGCTCGTAAGAAGCAAACATCCGGAGATAGCTGCTGCTTCTGAGCCAGCGCAATTACCCACATGAGGAGCGGTCGGGAAGTAGGATTCCGCCATGTGTGAATATGCTAGAAGTGCAAGTGAGTTTGATATAATCTGGGAAATTCGGTGTACGAACTGCCGAAATATACAAGGACCAGGTCGATAAGGAACTGGGCAATTTGCATAGTCGTCAGATACTTTTTCCACTAAAGTCCATATTCAATCAAACCAATAACGTCGTGGGGTGAAAGTTTAAATTACCCATATTTTTGCACCACCAGCAGTTGCATAGTAGTAGTAATCTGGGTTGTAAAAACATCATAAGGTGGGCGGAGAAAAGCAGGGTAAGGCTTACACATTATGACATGAACAGTCAAGTTGAGGGTGATCACAGTCCAAGACTATAGTGGAGTATGGATAAGCAGGCGAGTAGATGGGTAAAAAGAACTCTTTTACGATGGAGGTTTTGCCATTCAACTGAGTGTAGCAGAGTAAAGCTGTGGCTGAATGATGGAAGACATGCAAAAATTCTGTACTTTTTTAGTTAGACCAGTATCAACTCACGAAGTATAACATACGCATGGGTTTCTTCTTTAGCGCAAGGAACACAGTATCCAATAGTTCCAAGTACTTGAAGTAGTAGTTCACAATGTAGTAAAATTCAAGCCTCTATGTGCAATTTCAGAGACTCGTAGCGTTTAGATAGAGATTACTTACAGGAGTCCAAGACGAATCCGCGCAGATTGCATTGAAGACGCCCTGATTCCACATGATTGGTAGTATTTCTTCGAGCATAAGGGCAAGCAGCAATAAACTTCCGGAGCTAAGTATTACGTTGTGAAGTTGGAAGAGTGCAGTGAGCTTCAAGGGTTGCTTGTTCGTCATGAAGGCCTGAATACCGAAAATGACAGCGAGGTATGCGGTCAAGGCGCCGACTACTGCAGGGGTCGTCGAAAGAGGGGTTTGACCCGGAACATAACTCGTTAGGTACGTTGGAAGAGAGAAGGGAGCGTGAGCCAGAAGGAAGTCAGCGAGGGGAGCCATGAGTCGAAGCGGACACGAAACCTGAAATTTTAAAAAGTGTTCCTCGAATAACGCCGGGTCACAGTCACAGTCACAGTCAACATTCACGCTATTTCGGATCGGCTCGCTCGTGATACATTTCATTTTGGCCAGTGTTGGAAACATTGATCGGAATACATGGTATTCGTACTGTAATACTGTACGTAAAATGGGCAGAGAGGCGTCACTAAGTCATTACTAGACAGGGACCCGCTTCGAGATTGGCGAGCACAACCTTTCTAAAACAACAATGAACAATAAGCATCTCGCATCGTCGTAGCGTTGAAAGAAAACCTTTTATCACTGAGCGGCACGTGTTTGAGCATGTTGGAAGCGGCGGTAGTAAATTGAGAACTTCCCACCCCAGGCGGTATGGCGCATACGAAGCAGAGAGAAGAATTAGACGGTGTTAAACAATATGACGCATTGACCTGTACAAGGGCATTCAATGACCATTCACCAAAGTGAAAGTCCTCATACCCCGGATTTGCGGAGGGAATGTAGCAGGTCATGAACAAAAGGCAGAAATCGCGAACGAAGCTCATGCAGATCGTGAAGGTCCAAATCTGATAGATCTATGTATAAGCAGCGGGTGAACAACATGTACGATATACACATGCAAGTGTCAGACGAAGGACTCCAGGTTGGGACGGCACAGTGCAGGTGAACGTCTGCTTTGCCAGAATTTTGAATCAATCTGGAAGAGTACAGTCAGTTGAAGATAGAAAGAAACCACATTGTTTGACTAACTGAGTGAAATGCTCTACAGAATCACTCGGGTCCCCAAGCTACGTGTAAGGAGCGCCAGGTCAGCCACCGCTACTGGAAGTTAGCTGTGAAAGCGTACACACCTCACTGAGCTGAATATTGGGTTGTTGTGCCTTATCATAAGACATGCGAGAAGGGAAGCTAGGAAGGAGAGAGATCATGAGGAAACCGCGAGAGCACGACCATCGATGCCGCAAGGCCTCAATGCCTTATATCTGGTTCCTGTTAATTAAAATATCGCAGTAGTCACATCACGCTGGAATCCGGAAACCTACGGAATCGATCGGAGAGGCATGTCCTGCAGTCGCATCTGCATGAATGACGTACTATACTAAAGCGTGACGCCCAAGTGACAAACAACGACAGTGTTATCTCTGTTTTATTCATGTGGTGGCTCGATCCTGGCAAAGAGGTCCTCAATGTGGTATGTCGACAGCAACATCTCATACAGATCCTTTTTAATCTTCAAGAAGCTTTTTAACCGTATACTGGCACCCTATGTCGAAAATCTTGACCTGAACCAAGTCAATTACGGAATTGGTCAAGGTAAGAAAATCCTGCTGAATACTCTCAATATTCCCTCACTGTCCACAGGTCAAATATCACTCCGCAATTTACGTCTCAAAAAGGGTGCTTTAGACAAATTCAGACTACCAGTGGATGTCCTGCAAGGTATCATTAACCCGTATGTCGCCTGATCTTGATTATATTTGGGTTTCTAGGTCATCTAGGAAAACTGTCGCTATCACTACATTGGCTCAATCTCGGCAATCAACCTGTAGAGGTTTTGGTTGAAGATGTATATCTCCTTGTAGTACCCACATCCCAATCGAATTATGACGCAGAGGAGGATGAAAAGAGGCTTCAAGCTGCGAAAGCCGAACGTCTAGAGAGTGCAGAGCTACTCCATATGCGAGGCCAAGCAGAATCCTCCGGTATGGGTCAACGCAGCCTGGCCTCGCCCCAATTCATGACTATTTTTAGGAGACTCCGTGCAAACAGAAGGCCTGTGGGAGTCTATCCTTAATAAAGTGATTAACAATCTCCAAGTAACGGTCAAGAACATACATATAAGATACGAAGATCATCTGAGTGTTCCTGGTGTGCGTTTAATCATGCTCACTTCTGGGTCCATATGCTAATAATATCTCTTCTACAGCACCCTTTTGCCGCTGGGATTACCTTGGCGGGCTTTACAGCCGTCTCAGTAAATGAAGAATGGAAACCTACATTTGTTGAAAGCAGAGCGGGAGCGATTCATAAGGTTGATACTCATTTCCTACAAATTTCGATCATATATAACCTTCATTCTAGCTTGCGCAACTACAGTCATTGGCTATCTATTTCGATACTGATGCTGAAAGTATGGCCGGTTTAAGTCCTGCTGAGGCGCAGCATAAATTCTTTGAGATGGTAGGCCTCTAATCGGCAATTTCAAGTATTGAAGTAAATCATTTCCCCCAGATCTACCATATTCAGGATGAGAAGGATCATCAATGTATCCTAAAGCCAGTTTCAGGAGAGGGCCGGGTGAGTAATTACAGTTTACCACAACGCGTCTGATCTTATGCGTCTTAGATCATAGTCAACCATACGGTTGATAAACAGAAACCGCGCTTCGACATACAACTTTTATTCGATGAGATTAATGTCTCCTTGGATCAACATCAATACCGGGACACTATATCACTTCTCGATATGTATCATGTTTATATGCGACAGCGTCAGGTAATTATTCCTATATATTTGATGGCGTGTCAGCTCAGTCTCTGCAGTATCGTAAGTACAGGCCGCAGAGCTACCACTTGAACACCGCAAAGTCACGTTTACTCTTCGCGGGAAAGGCGATACTTGAAGGCATTCGCGAACGCAATCGAAAGTGGACATGGGCTTGTTTCTCTGAACGTCGAGATGATAGGAACAAATACGTCCATCTTTTCGAGAAAAAGGTTTTGAACTTGCTTTCTACCACAGTGAGTATAGTCTTTAAATCACTGAGCGTACAGTTAAGCATTGACAAAGGAACTGCAAG
The DNA here is from genome assembly GCA_018221805.1 of Rugosomyces carneus. Classification (NCBI taxonomy): domain Eukaryota; kingdom Fungi; phylum Basidiomycota; class Agaricomycetes; order Agaricales; family Tricholomataceae; genus Rugosomyces; species Rugosomyces carneus. The sequence continues at coordinate 217,797 of JABCKM010019867.1, forward strand.
AAATTGAAGCCCTAGAGCGAAAACTAACATACGAGGACATTCGCTTTTACAGGTCCATCGCGCGCTCCCGTTTGAGAAAAGACGAGAAACTGCGTAAAGAGCTTGAACGCGAACGCCCACTGCCGAAGCAAAGCTGGACTAATTGGCTATGGGGGTCAAACAATAGCACCCAAGAGGATACTTCTTTCGGTGGGCCAATGACGGAAGAACAACGTCGAGAACTCTACGATGTTCTCGAATACGATGAAAAAGAAGCACTCCGGAATTCCTTTCAAACCCCACGTGATTCACTTAAGGCTAGAGTTGTCGCAAAGCTGAACAAAGGATCGTTTGCTCTGAAATCTAACACTCACGACGATGCCAAGGAATTGATTTCTGTTGTTTTCGATGTTTTCCAAGCGAATTTCGACCAGAGAACTGATAATTTCAGAGCTTCCATATCTCTAGGCGGATTAGGGGTGTTTGACGGCATTACAAAAAACAGTCTTTATCATCAGATTGTCCGCGTCAAGAGCACTCCAGCAGTACATGCTACCGTGAGCCCACCTCAATCGAAGCTGGACGATGATCCTTTCTTTTTCATCGAATTTGAGAAAAACCCACTGGACGAGCGGGCGGATAGCGCATTAACTCTACGAATGCGCCATATGGAAATTATATACCACAAGGGCTACGTAGAGGCCATCTATAAATTCCTCAAGCCTCCAAGTAGTCAACTAGAATCAGTGGGAGCACTTTTGGTTCGTATCATGTCCTATTTGGCGAATTCATCTGACTGCTTCCCAAGAATGTTGCGACCCAGACCTTCGAAGGTCTACGCAAGGAAACGCGTGCTGGTTTAGAGTTTGCCCTTCAAACTCACAAAACGGTGGACATACAGTTGGACATGAATGCACCTATTATCATCATACCAGAAGAGTATATATCATATCCATCAAACTGTTATGCTGCTGACAGCCTTTTAGCGTCACTACTCATGACTGCACGCATTTGATCATTGACGCTGGCCATATCTCCATTGAGAGTGACTTGGCTGATAAGGCAGAAATCCGTACGATACATTTAAAGCGTAACCAGAAATACGACGAGAAAGACTATCGGTTTTTGGAGTCACTTATGTACGATAAGCTTTTACTCAAATTGGAAGCCGCCCAGGTTCGTAATTTCCTCGTTAGCTCTCTCACGACGTTACTCAAGTTCATACCAGTTTGTCATTGGCAATGATCTACAGTCGTGTATGGATGCTCTGCATTCTGACTCTAGTTATTCGCTCCACCTTTTGGAGAGGATCAACATTGACCTCCAAGTCCAAAATTCTATCGTCCCTTCGGCGCTAAGTCTTGCAAAGTTCAAGGTTTCAGGGAAACTCCCCTCGTTGAAGCTCAACTTCTCCGACGCCAAATACAAAGCACTCCTAAAATTGATTGATGTCTGTATCCCCAATTTCGGAACAGAAACAGTGCCAGTATCTACTGTCGGCTCAAGCACAACGGGGTTCCAATTGCAAACTGGATTATTCGGTCTACCAGAGGCCGAGTACAATGTTGACGATATCAGTGATGATCGCGATGAAGAGGATTCCCCAGAAGAACTATTTTTTGAAGCTGAAGATGGATCAACCATTGTATGTATCTTATTTGGTCTACTTCGATTCGGCTTTACCGCTTGGCCAGCTTCCTGAAATACGCCAACATGTCTTTGAACTTGATTTCAAAGTTGAAAGATTACGGGCCGCGTTGTCCAAGTCCTCTCCAGAAGGCGTGGAAAGGCCTCTTGGAGACATTGCTTTCGATCATTTCACGCTTGCACTTGCGATGGCTAAGTATGATATGCAAATCGAGGTTCACTTACGGTAGTATCGCATCATCACTTTCCTGAGTGCATTTCTCAACGAAAAAATTAGGTCGTTATCGCTTGATCTAGTTCAACCAGGCTTGCCTCGGCCCTTGCGGTTCATGTCTTCGCCAGCATCGGACTCTTCACCGGACGAACATTCAGACCTTCTCATAGTGAAATATGTTCGAGCGCAAGAAGAGTCCCCTGAATTTGCAAGCGTCCACGAAGGAATTCATCAAAATATCGACATCAAGGTGTCCACTTTTGTATTTCGTGCAGCACCACAGCCAGTCATCTCGTTGTATGATTTTGTTATGACAACATTCGTCCCTCAATCTGGGGTGCCAAATCAAAAACAACGGGTCCAGGCTTATGAGGGTACGGCAATGACCAGGGCGAGCACCGAGGTTGCATCGGGTAACAAGATTCGTGTTCTAATTAAACTCGCGAGCGTGCAAGGTAAAGTCGATGAAATCTCCTAGACCTACAACTTTGATAACAGGCGAATAGTTGTTCTAGTCCACGATCTTCACAGTCTCGCTACTCTCTCTCTCTCAACTGCCGATGTCACGGTGTTCCTCCGTTCCGCGACTATAATGGTCTCAGGCCGTCTGGGAACATTAGCACTCAGTAACGATAGCCAAGCTCACACTATACGGGACGAATTCAACCAGATCATGTCGATAGAAGGTCAAAATTTCGCTGAATTCAAATACCAGACTTTTGACCCCAACGAACAATCATACAACGGGATCAAGTCATCCATACACTTAAATGCTGCGTCCATCAGATTACATTTTCTAGAACGACCTCTCCGTGACATCTACTTGTTTGTTGCCAAACTCGCCAAGCTCAAGGGCCTCTATGATGCTGCGACCCAGGTTGCTGTCCAAAAAGCATCGACGATGGAGCGCGTACATTTCGACGTGTCTATCAAGACCCCAATCCTGATTTTTCCTTCTGACGCGTCTACTTCACGAGACGCATTGGTAATGCAACTGGGAGAAATCACTGCTTCAAATACTTCGGAGGATATGGTGGACAAAATTACCGCTAGCCTGACTGGCATCCAGCTCGTGTCTAACATCTACCGGGAGGATCATTTAGCAATGCTAAAAATGATTGAGGACATTAATATCAATGCCAATATTACACAAACAAATGGTATCAACAGGCAAACAGACCAAGAATATCCAGATACCCAGGGGAGTTCAGGCAACTTGGGCTCTTGTTTCTGGCATTTCTGACTTGTGCTATCAGATCACTGTCAATATTTCAGATGTCCGGCTCCATCTTACCGAGATGCAATATAGGCTCCTTATACAACTTTCCCGTTCGATTCCTAGGGTGATAGCGGGCATTCCGGAAGAGGCCTCACCGCCTATCCCTGCTGTGCATTCAAGCACTCAGGAATTATCGGACGACGGTCTACGGCCACTTGTAGATCTTGAGCCCGAGCTGAGAATAATCTCTCCGATTTCGAATATGCCGAACTGGACAGTGCTCGACCTTGTTGTTACTATCAACGCCATAAAACTCCACCTTTACGACGCTAGCGCAACAACAGAAGCTAACCTAAAGGAACATGGTATCACTAGGTTTGCTCTGAATAGCAACACTCTTCGCTTTAAGCTTCTGTCTAGTGGATCTGGGGAGGCTCAAATTGTTATGCGATCTTTCACAATGAGTAATACCAGACCTGGTAACTCAAAGTTCCGGGAGATTATACCTGCTGCGCAACATGATCGTAATCAATTCATGGTTTTATTCACTATGTCTGGTGGAACAAAGGGCACCTCCCTACTGGTTCTTACAATTGATTCGCCCAAAATGATCTTCACTGTCGAGCCAGTCATTGCTCTGTTGGCATTCATTCAAAGTCCATTTGTGTCATCTGACATGGACGAGTCCGCAGATCAACTTGAGCTTCAACCTGAAGGCACCACGTCAAAAGTCAAGATGGATTTTCGTATCGATCTACATGATCTTTCCGTTAGCGTCCTGGAGAATGACTCAGATCCTGAATCACAGTCAATTACACTTTCAGTGGATCAGATTTTGTTATCTCAACAGGTATGCGAATCTAAGTCGCCCTTATGATTACTACTGAATTTGACTAGGGAATTATGGCACTTTCCGTGAACCGTTTAGGAATGTATTTAACGCGAATGAGAAAGTCTTCCGAGAGTGTACGCTTTTTGGATGATGTCGATTTAACTCTATCGCTCGATAGTCGGTCGTCTTCTTCTCAACAAATGACAAGTATCGAAATCGCCGTCAAACCGATCGTTTTCCGAGCGTCTTATGGCGACGTCAACATGATATTATCCATTGTTAACAAAGCCATAGCGCTATATGCCTCAAGCACTAAGACCACGCAAGGCGGTTCTATGGTGGAAGATTCCTCAGTCAAAATCTCTGCGAATATGACCAAGAGGTCTGTTTCGAAGGTTGAACAACACGCAGTCGGAAATGCTCGCGCTTTAGTATCCAAAGAGCAGGCAAGTGAATTTATACAACCATTACCGCATTACAAATGACTTTTTCAACTAGCTCACGGGCTCTTTTGATGGGCTCCGTCTAGTGCTGGTCAGTGATACGAACGAGCAACCGATGCTTCATCTCAAAATCAAGCCATTCATTGTGGGCATGAAGGACTGGTCAGGAGAGGTGACACATTTAGCCACTGGAATGTTACAAGCGCTGAGCAGCATGTCAAAAGTTCCACGCGACGACTACCATGGCCATTCATATGACCTACTGGAATTTGACAAATTCTCATTGGGAGCCTTGTATGTTCGCATTCAAACAACTATGCAGTCTTTGCCTCATGCCATCTTCTGCAGTGATTGACCCATGGGCGTTTACGTTCGGAGTGAGGAATTGTACTGTGGTAATATCAGCACTACTAACGAGGCATGTAGGTCAACAAGGATGTCACCTCAGGTTGTACCAATATTACACTGACTGCTCGCGAACGATTTGATGTCAACATCAGCACGACGTTTGCTGAGCTCGTAACAACGACTTTAAAGATCTGGAGCAAAGAGGATGCGTATTCTTTCCAGAAACCTCGCGGTACCTATGCCCCCTATCGCTTTTGGAATCGTACTGGTTCTGCCATTTCGGTTTGGTCCGACGTAGATAGCAGTCAGACCACTGCCAACCCTACCGCTACGAAAATTTTGCAAGACAAGAGCACAGACTGGCGGTTCGATGATTCAAAGACCCTTAGGGAGGTAAGTAGCTAGTAAAGCTTTACTTACTTTATCTAATTAAGGTCCTTAGCATGTGTCCTCGTCAAGTCAACATTGCATAGGGCTACAATTTATAGGAAAGCCATGGGAGCAATTGAGAAACATTCCTGTAGACCGTGAAGGAGAATATGTTTTCCCTCTCCGGCCGCGAGCCAATTATCCCGCCCGCTTGCTTTGTGAAGTCAAAGTTGTTGAAAATGTCAAGGTTGTCACTCTTCGTTCGACTTACAAGATTACAAATGAAACCCTATATCCATTGGAACTGACTCTTGTGGACGACACTGGCCATCCAACCTCCTCTTTAGAAAAGATTGCACCGGGGCAAGACTATTCTCTTCCCATTGAGGCTGTCACACAAAACAAAATCAGGATACAACCAGATCGTGGGTGATAATGTTGTAACTTGGAATTATAGCATCTTAAGAGCTTGCAGAGGGCTTTGGTTATAAATGGTGCTCTGCGATTCGTTTTGAAGATCTCATGGCAAGGAAAAGTTTTACTATTAGGTGTCCACATACCGATCCCGCCGAAGCTGCCTTCCGTTTTCAAGCTTGGGTACAAACGGATAATCAGCAATACACCATGTCGTACGCATCCCTTTGCCTGAAAGTAATTTTGTACCAATGTCTTACAGAAAGATTCCCAAAATTAACCTCAAGCTCCGCGCCCCTTTGGAGCTTGAAAATCTGCTGCCCTATAATTTAGAGTATCGTATCTACGATAAAGATACGGACCAGAACTGGCGCAGCTACTTAAGACAAGGCGGTGTCATGCCTGTTCACTCGGTTGAGCTAAGCCACTTCGTTCTACTCAATGTAGACGTACAAGACTCTGGTAAGACCGTCTTCAGATATTAGATATAACTCGCTAAATTGGGAAGTCTTTAAACCAAGCGAGTTTGCCATCATCAATACCAGTGGACATTCGGATTTTGAAACGGAAAACCACCTGGTGCTACAAGATGAACACCAGCGAAAGCTCAACTTGCGGCTTAACTATATGTAAGCAAACATCCAACTCTTGCTGCTAATGCCTACCAACAAAGCTCGACAGTCGGTACCCTGACTCTGGAGGTGCCTTCAAAGTCCAGATATATTGTCCGTTCATTGTAGTCAACAAGACTGGGCTCCCTTTCTCAATCAAATCGGCACGATCGACACGTGCAGGGTACAAGGATGTTGCAGGAGAGGGCCGGCCAGGTCAGACGGTCTCGTTTCTTATGTTGGGATCTCTTACAGACATATATCTAGATTTGCTGTCAAAATCATCTCCTTTTTGTGGGTTGATCCTTTTTTTGGTATTCATCGATTAACGCGGTTTTTATCAGTGCTATCCCATCCTCAC
>JABCKM010019868.1:0-32262 GCA_018221805.1 Rugosomyces carneus
ATGGGAATGATGGATATATAACGGATAATGGCCGGAGTACAGGAGTTAAGTCGGGGCGAGGAAAGATGTCCTAGAGGAAATATAGCGTCACTCGAATTTAAGCTAGAAGGTGTGCTAAATTTAGTGCAGGAAGTGCATGTAAGATAGTGCGCGGATTTTGCGCCAGCTACAGAAGACGAGTACCAGGAGTTCTGGTTGTTACAAACGAGTGACTCACTGGCTCCCAAACGGCCTTTGTAGCAAAGTATATTGAGGGCCGTTAGTACGAGAAGCCATTGTCTTTGAGACCGTCTTGCGCTCCAGGCCGTTCTGTTGGGATAAGAACTTTGTCAGAGTCATTGTGGCCGTGATGTGAATTTGGTGAAGGTTCAGAATATCAAACAAATAAGGAATATTGAATTAAAGCCTATGCCTTATTTATTCAATATTCCGAGTCTGCGCCAGATCACCACAGCAAAGAGTCGTAGAGTCGTTGTGATAAAGGATGTTGTGATCTGGTTGAAATTTGTGTTCGGCAGTTGCCGGCCCGGGGGTAAACGCACGGACTTTGACTTGCACAAGGCATGCCATTTCAAATCAAATTCTCGTCTGGCCGCACGTTATTTCCATAGATTTCCATACACTGCCGGCAATAAAACTGTTCAAAGCTCACCGTAGTGGGAGTCGGCAATGCCTGCAAGAGCTCCGTGCCGCTTAGTAAGCGGACAGCCACCGAAAACATGTCGGCGTCACGGTAATGCCACGAAAACAAGTATATCACAGGTTCTGGGTGGTATTATAGTACAGCAAGCTGTAGCAAGCTGTGAGATGTGTATAGCATAGAAATACTGATTGAAATTGTCTGTAGTCTTTCGACGCTTGCTTCGTCAAGCCAATATTACGACGCGTGTGTCGTGCATGTCACATTTGTCACACCCCTTTCAGTGCAAAACTTGAGGTACATTTTTCCATTTCCAGACATACTCTACTAGCAAAAGACGGTTGCCAACCTAATATATGACACAATATCTTTATTTCCACCAGATGAATTTTCGTAACACTAAGTAATTGGCTCAGTATGTTTGTTACATCTCCCTCTATGGAATGGAAAAAAAATTCCTCTGGTGTATCTCTAGACACAATAATTTCATACATTTCTCTCATACATTGTTAAATGCAAAATGTGGCCGTTGACCTCAAAAATGTACCCGACAAGGGTCATTGGTATTTCGCTGGGAACAAACAAGACCAAATAACACGGCCGTCTCGCAGGTACTGTGGGTAGACTAGTAATGCAAATTGACCTAGTAATGCAAATTTCGATAAATCCGGCTCTAGAGCCACAACACAATTGCGCGCAGACTCCAGATTATTTTAGTAACTTCTTATATGTATAAGGAACATATTCTACCAGTCATATTTTATTTTATTTCTTCTTGTTCACTTGCCAGGAGCAGAATACTATGCTCAAAAGCAGTCTTACGTCTCGGACTAATTTTAAATGGCATCAATAGAGAAACGGTCTTCACAGTATCTATAATATATGCATAGCTATGTTCTTAGCATTTCTCCGAGTGCACATGTACCCTATAACGATGTCTACGCCTCTTGCAAAATTGGGCGTGACAAGCACCAGGCGGCCATCATCACCTTGAAAGTCCGATGATGACATGCCAAATTAATGGTGAACGAAAGTTCGCAGATCTTCCATACAGGGCAATCCATCACTGCGAACTGATCGCTTGTGAAAATTCCGGTTGTGACACTAGCGTTACTTTTTTGCATTACTAGGTCCTTTTTGTTTTTATCTTACAGCTCTTGTCTCCTGTCGAATTTCGTTGAAGTTAGGCTGTTATCTAGGGTTTTAGAACATTATCTATCGACTGCTCAGCAAACACAAGCAGAGTTATCCGAGAGGATCTTGCTCCACGAAAACATTTGCATTACTAGTCTACCCACAGTAGCGACGGTATCAGACGAGCAATGACGTAATTTTCAGAAATTCTAAACAATGTATTTGTAATACAAGACAATCAAATTATTCATTTATAGTTCCGTCGCAGCATTCTTGTAGAATATTGTCCATTCAATCCAACTTCGGGCCAGCCATTCTAACCTTGGGGTCAACATCCTTTTCGTAGAGAGCAAACGCTCGTTGGAACATGGTAGCCAATTTCCTGATCTCTTTCTGGAAAGCAGCCTTGTCCGCCCAGGCTCGTTCAGGGTTGAGGAGCTCTCGAGGAACACCTTCCAGAGATGTAGGTATCGAGAGACCAAAGGTAGCGAAGTTTTCATACTCGGCGTTGGCGAGCTCTCCAGAGTGTACGGCATCAACAATACGACGAGTGAACTTCAACGGGCAGCGTTTGCCGGTACCGAACTTTCCACCAGTCCAACCAGTATTAATAAGCCAGCAGTTGACCTTGTGTTGCTCCATGCGTTCTGCCAACATTTCGGCGTAGCGGCCAGGCTGAGTTGTAAGATTAGAAACGATAAATTTTAGATAGTCGGCTAACGCACATGAAGGACGATGAAGGGTGCGCTATAACAGGTAGAGAATGTAGGAATGGGCTCCAAAACGCCATCCTCAGTGCCTGGCGTTTTTCTGCAAGTGAACAAGTGAGCAACTTTCTATTTCGTCATAATGAAACTCTGGGTACTGACGAGGTGTAGCCGGCAAGGAAATGGTAACTTGCTTGCTCAGGTGTAAGTTTACTGACAGGGGGGAGAACGCCGAAGGCGTCACATGTCAACATGATGATATTAGAAGGCTGGCGGTCAACGAGGCAGGGTATTTGAGCATTAGGGATGGCTTCGATCGGGTAAGCACAACGGGTGTTCTCAGTAATACTGACGTCATCGTAGTCGGGAATACGAGTGCTTGGATTGTAGACAACATTTTCGAGGATACTACCAAATCGGATGGCATTGAAGATATCGGGTTCTTTTTCAGCAGAGAGGTTGATGCATTTCGCGTAGCATCCACCTTCAATGTTGAAGACACCCCTGTCGGACCAGACGTGTTCATCATCGCCGATGAGAAGGCGATTAGGATCAGCAGACAGTGTTGTTTTGCCAGTTCCCGAAAGGCCGAAAAAGAGTGTTACATCGTTATCCTCTTTCCCGACATTAGCCGAAGAATGGAGTGAGAGTTGACCAAATTTGGCGGGTTGAAGGTAATGCTGAGTTTCGTATTGAGAGCCAGAAGAATGAGACCAAGATGTAATTAACACACCATGACAGAAAAGACGCCTTTCTTCATCTCGCCGGCGTATTCCGTCCCAAGAATGACCATTTCCATACGCTTGAAGTTGATTTCAACCGAAGTGGTGGAACTCATACCCTTTGTGAAACGGTTGGCTGGGAATTGGCCAGCGTTGTAAATGATGAAGTCGGGTTCACCGAACTCTGCCAGTTGTTCTTCAGTGGGGCGGATGAGCATATTGTGCTAAAAATGGGAATGAGATTTACATGGCAGTACAAGTGAGGGAAAATTTTCACCATGAAAAGAGCATGGTAAGCACGAGCGCAGATGACGCGAACTTTGATTCGGTAGCGAGGATCCCACTGCAGATCAGGCTATGAATATGTTGTCGCAAACATAGATAATATCTCCCACCCCTGCATAACCGTCGAATACATATACATTCTCGCGAGTGTTGAGGAAGTCAATTGCGCGCTCGCGATTGATCTCAAATGTATCTATCTCACTGTTGGAAATTGTTTCGGGGAAGTAGATGGTAACACTCACGTTCGTCCATCTTGATGTTTACTGATCCCCACCAGATTTGGTCCTTGCTGGTCTCCTCATATACAATTCTTTTGTCCTTGGGGCTACGACCGGTTTTCTTACCGGAAAAGTTGATTAAAGCACCGGAAGAGGAAAGGACGGCTCCTTCGTTTCTGATAGCATCTTCATAGAGTTGAGCGACAGGGGCATTGCGCTTGAGGTGGATCCTGTCCATGTCGAACCCTGCCTGAGAAAAGTACTCGAGATCTTTGCCTATCACTGCAAAGTAATAAAAGTAAATTGATTGGCAACGATGTTGAGGAGGGCCATGAGCACATACGGTTACCCTGAGGCTCGCTGTCATGGGCCTGTGCATAGTTTTTATGGAGGATTTGCGGGGTCACATATGGTGTTTGATGAGGAAGGACCATAGCGATTTGGTTTATAATCTACGTAAAGAGAAAGGGAATGGTAAGACGGGTGTTTTGGAAAGCAGTGGTCGAGTTAAATAGGAGCGGGGCCATGATCCGTCCCGTGACATGCCCCTCAACGTCTCCAGAGTAGTATGCTGTACCCAAAAACACCTTTTTAAAAAAATTTCCTTACTAACCGTTATATCCTTGGAAATGAGTCTAATACGCGGGTAACGGATCGTTTGAAAATTCCGAATCCCTGCTTGTCGTATAACAGCAGCTTGCCGCCACAGATTCATTCCACAGTCCCCCCCGACGGGGACCAATACTTTGGAATTCCGGTAGTTAGTGCATGCTGACATGCAGACTAGACTACACTCACCGGTATTATCCGATTTATTATGATGTATAAGTAACCAAAAAGACCCACAGGCCTTTTACTACCCCGAATACCTATATGGTAACTTACAGTATGATGGATGTTCAGTGGTAATAAGTCGTATAGGTGCCACGCAATCACATGGGAGACACATGCGAGGCTGTCACCAGCATCTCGTCTTCCACTCGCCTCTCCGTCGGACAGCCGACCATCATGCTGTTACTCGCGTAAACTTACCTGACAAACGAGCACGATCGGCCGAGCCACTGGACCTCCGTAAATGGCCCAAACTATCTCTCACCGCACTCTTTGTAAATGTGGGCTTTCAATCACCCACTTTTCTCTTATAAGTTGCGGATAACTGCCCATGTAAGAAATGCAGACGCACACCCATGTCATACTCATCAAGGGACATAATAATTAGACCTTTGGTGTCCTATGATATTCCCAAAGTACGCGCACTTCATGTGAGTAGTCCGCGCCGCCTTTTTTTTTGTTGTTCCCGACTAATCAAAAATCACAAGTCCTCGCTCTTACCCATAAACTACCCGACTTCCTTTTTCCTTCAATTCACTCTCCTTCCTGGTCGGGTTTGCCTAGTGGCATACCACCCTGCAAATCCGGAAAACCCTGTCGCTTTTATTTCTGCAGTGGTTGAACAGAACCCGCGCATCCACGGACATTCAAAAGCCTACCTAATAAATAACGGGGGGAGCAAATCTGATGTCAAACTGTCAGAAAACACGCCCCACATCGAAATCCTTACGCTGGGTGTTCTTCCCGCCTTTCAGCAGCGGGGAGTAGCCCGTCTTCTCCTTCGGCAGGTGTATCGTTATTTCCGAGCAAACCCTACTCCAGAGCTTTGCCTGAGCAGAGATACGATGATTCATGCGAACGTAGCCACTTCCAACATGCCTGCGTTGTCATTCTATGAGCGTATGGGCTTGCGTATAGCTTCGGGCGTCATCCGTAACCTCTATCGAACAGTTCCCCATGGTTCCAAGGACGGCTATTTCGTGGTTGGGAGATTATCGGCTGAGTAGATATCCATCCATTAAATCTATAGTTGTATGGCCCTACTCTGTTGAATTCACGTGACGTAGTACTTCATTCATGCACCCATGCCTCCACGAAAACAAACGCTGGGTCCTAGATCCTCCTTAATATCGCATGTGTTTCCACAGTTCTACGCATGCTACCTCCTAAAGTCAATTCAAGCCCCAAAATCGCAGACGTAAGACTGTTAAGATGCTCTACCTCTGGTTGTCTCAGCTTGAGTTATGCAGAGTATACATAGGGAGCACCCCAAATCCCCCTCGTAGAATCAGGTATGCCGAAATTAAGTCTATATAAATTACTGGTCCAGATACCCCCTGTCGCAGGCAGCATAACGGCGAGCTCAAACAAGGCGCATGGAAAACTCGGCTTCGAAGGCCCTGGGAGATGCAGCTGGTGGTTCATGGCTTTCCGTCTCGACTCGTAAGTACTATCTCGTGAGTCAGACATGGTTACCACTCGGTGCCTCTTTCGAGACTCGAGCGAAATACTGATCATTATTATTGTTTGCGCAGGCCGCACTCCAGTTCGAATGGGCGTGGCAACATCCGCATTTGTCGCGACACCTTCGTGAACCCGATGGTACTCAATCATTTCCAGTTCAAAGACCGAAACGTGTCAAGAATAGTGTTCAGTTTGTGGATCGGTCATATCGTTTGTGTACAGAATTTGACCCCCTGCTAGAGTGCTTCGTTCGATGATTACAAGCCATCCCTACCATACTTGGCCCTTGCATGTCAAATTGTTTACGGCTGAGGCAGTCAAGTTTTGGGAAGAACCTGCACCGGGTATCACGCAGCTTCCACCTGGATTCATTTGTAGCGTGGAGCTCGAGGGCGTGGATGGTAAATCAGGAAGAAAGGGCTCTGGAAGATCTGGACCAATTGCCGTGAAGGATGGTAGGCGGGTTATGTTTGGACGTGTTGAAAATTTTCATTAAAATTTCCTCCTTCAGAAGAATTCACTTCATCATATCTTGCGAAGAACACCTCTTTGTTAGCCAGCAACCGGCCTTTAACATGTAACATCTGTCAGGGACTCCTTGAAAACTATACTGCAGTACGTTGGGTCTAGAAGATACATTCTAACTCAAGAATATCTTATACTTAGGACGCTCTTACTACGGCGCTGTGCCCGTCGGCGACTTGCAATGCCGTTTCCCATCTGTATTGTTTATCAAGGCATTTTCTTCACTCCGATCCAATTAACTCAGATCTCATACCCCGGGGCGGTGTGTGTCCCTCCTGTAAAACACACGTTCTCTGGGGCGATATCATTCGGGGATGTTACCGCCGCAAGGCGGGTGGGATACTACCAGAAGAAGAGGACGTGTTAGGATCAGATCTGGGAGAGCTGTCTGAGTCCAGTGGTTTCTCTGAATCATCTTTGTCCGCGAAGGAAGCGAAGACAAAAGAAATTTCGAAGCGGAAGAGAAAGGAGGCAAAGGGCGCTAGTCGAAAAGAGCTGTCTACCTCCAACTTTATCCCGTTGGAGGGAACTTCTATCGATAGTCTAAAACGCGGACAACCCCTAAAGGCGTCAACTCCCCTAGACAGCAGAGACATACCTCTCTTCAATGATTCCAGCTTAGTTAACGATGGATCTACGAGGCAATTGGGGCCCACAATGGCTAAGAATGAAGAATCTATGCCTCGAAAGAAGCGAGGACGACCACCAAAAAACACACGCACCGAGAACTACTCCACTTCTGCATGTGTACCTGCGGCCGATTTAGGCTCTGAATTTAACCTTGATTCCGGCGACAGCACACCTGAAGAGGTCAAACCAATAAATGGAGATTTAAACGACCAATTAGTAACATTGGAGCGTACATTAACCTCCATATCTATCTCTTCTCCAACGCAGCTCAAGCTTGACTTCATTGAGATATCAGATTAGAATAAAAATATTTACGGCTTAATGGTATCTGTGTATATGTTCATTTACATTAATGTACTGCATATCAGGCTAGGATGCAAGGGGGGGATGTGCTGCCAGAACCTTTGCATGTATGGCTTTCCCGAGATCACTTACTGCCGCCGTACCACAGATAATACCAATGTCGACAACAACAACCGTGCCAGGCTTAGCCTTGCCAGAAGCGAGGATCTCCCGAGCAGCACTTTTGATGATTTCTTTGAAACGAGGGATAGGTTCCAGACCCAAGGAGTCTCCAGTAGCGTGCGTTATAGAAGAGCCTGGTAAATCAAAGAGAGAGTGGGATCCGTCAAGGATGGCAATGCGTTGATCACTTATTAGACGGAAGTCGAGTGCATGCCTGTATAATTGTCAGGATCTCACAAACTAACATTGAAGTTGTGCTGACCTAAGATTCGAATATAAGAGTCTGTACCAACCTGCTGCTTTTGCAAAACTATCAATGCAGCGGCCATCTTGTTCACTCTCTCGACGTATTTCTTCCAACTCGATGACAATAGGCAGCGTATCCCGTAATAAAGTCACAAGACGTTGCAAAGACGGTGCGAGTCGGCCATGCCCATGCCTCAATACATTGCGCAGAAAAGGTTCTGCATCGTCGTGTGGGTTGAAAAGATTCTTGTCCTTGCTTTGATTCTCGCGAGAGAATCGGAGATCGAAATTGCCACCGACTGGCGAGAGTTGATCCTCACATGAAATGGAAACAGTGTAATCCTGAACACCGTGAGAATAAGTTGATATCAGTAGATTCACTCTCGTACCTGCGCATAAGCAAATTCAACGGTCCTAAGATCAAAAGAAAGCAGGCGAACGCCGTCATAGCTGTTCTCTTTGGCCATTTGTGCGACTGACGGACATGAGATGAGCTGCTGTCATCTTCAACGCCCGGGTATAACTCACCCTCTCGTGCGATCACAACCATTTTAGATACTCGTGCCCACTCCTCCAAGAACTCGTCTACGCACGTATTGACGTTCTCTGATAAAAATGAAACAACGGCTCGCGTGGTGTCATAGATAATCCGTCTAGAAGGCCGAATGATGACAGCGCTTGTGCCAGCCGTTCTCCCCATCGGCTGTTGCACATATTTTAGCTTCACCGAGGTTACAACCTATTCACAATGGTCAACAAAAGTCAGATACATTGGTGAGTTGTTCCTGACTTGCGCCTTCTTTTCTGACCACCAATTGAGCGGGACGACGCGAATGTTTGGCATGGCAGCCTCGGCCGCAGGTGCCCCCGATAATATGTCCTCCGATTGAACACATAAGGCGGGTACGGAACGTGCCAGAGACGATTGAACATGAGCTAATTCCATGGTCACTGAAGTACCATGTGCAGGATTAACGTGGGTAAATGGAATGCCACGAAGTTTGAACTGTCTCTCGACATTCATATAAGCGACTCGTGCACTAATGCAATATAAATTGAGTATCCCAGAAGATAGGCGGTTTCATACCAGCAATAACTATACAGCTCTCGAAGTACTGGTGTCTCGAGATTGAAGCTTGTTGTAAGTGTGGTGTCAGCCCCTGCAAAACATATATTTAGCGAGACTTACCCTGCATTCATCTCACCAGTGCTTGGATCTCTGAAGGCAAGATCTTTACCGTCTTGTTGTTTGCCAATGCGCATGTCTAGCTGGTTCACATGAGCAGTAATCACGATGTCCTCTCCGTGTATGCGGTTAAAATCTAGCCAAGCGATGTCTTCCATTATCATGTACGAGAACGTGGACTCCGTTAAGATCCTCGTGGTGATGAGAGCATATCGGAATCGTTCGTCAGTAATGACAAGGACGAGATAATGATCTGAAAAATTAGACAGCTGGATATACAACGTTCCGCGTGTGGTGAGTCCCAGTTTTCTAAGTTCTGCATAACTTTCTAAGAAGTAGAGCGGTATATAAGATGAACCCACTTACCTTCCTGTTTGAAATTTCGACGGCGGAAGCTCTGAAGACCAAGATATTTTGCCTTTTGTTCAGCGAGATCTGTGATCGTCTTTACAGCGCTTACAGCTAGCTGATATACAATGTCGCGTGACAACTTACAAGCAGCCGAAGACGTGTCAGAGCATCAAACAAGAGTGTAGGGTTATCATTGAGTTGGTCTGAAATGGCTGTAAATCGTGGGCCCCTCCCAGCCGCGGCAAGGTCTCCAGTATCACGGAGACTCAGGCGTCCAGTCCTGGAGTCGATAGTCATTATTACGACTTCATCCGCACAGAGATGAACCTGAAGAGCTTCAACGTTGTCTAAATACAAAGTAAACGTATATGACTTTGAATGCGTATAGCTAGACTTACCATCTTTCGTAAGTGTGACGACACCTGAGGGTGAGAAAATACTTCTGTTGGGACCATGTTGAAGTTGATACTGGAAAATCGTGAAAATGGAATGAGCATGAGCCTCGATGACATTTCGTAGTAATCGTTCGAAATCCAAATTATCCGCGTTCTTAATGGGGCTGTTAGCTATGGTAACTGGTGCCACGATAAATATACGTACGATGCACAGAAGATTGTTGGATACTGCTCCTTCTAAAGCAATGTCTACTCCCAAAGCACCTTTCGCAGGTTCCCACGTGGTTTGGAATTCAAGACTTTCCACTTCATCAGATGGTATCTTGCTACCAAGCTTGGAGACACGCTGAAGTTTTGCAAAAGCTCGGGCCCTGGGTGATTGCGAAGGCCCTGAAATAGTTTTTGCCGATTGTTTGGTCTCCACTATCGAAATGGTCAAAGTACCACCTATCAGCGGTAACTTGAAACGAGAACGAGCCTGGGGTGGCTGAGGAGGCGCTTGTCGACTAATCAAGACGTCAGGCCCAGAAATCTCAGCTAATTTCTCACATACACCCAATATGACACAGTCATTACTTTACGATTCTGTCCCATCTGAACACTTAGATAGTTTGCCCAGCCAAGAGATCGCATGCGCTCAGCCTATGAGAAAAAGCACATAACTTTAACGGTTGATGCAGAACATATGGAGGCTCCCACCTGATACCATAATATCTCCAGTTGGTAGGACAACGACATCATTTCTAAAAGCCATGAGCGTGCAGGAAGGAGACAATGTCGAGACACGAACGTAAAAAGTTGTAGATGCGAGTAAGAGGAGTGTCAAAAACACCCGCCGGAAGCTGTGGCCTTCGTAGCGCTTCAGGGTCGTGCTGTATGTCCTGGTCCAAAGGTAGATAGAAAGCCAATCGGGCATCTGCTTCATCCGCGATATGTTGTTTCACAATTCCCGTTGGCGCTCGTGGAAATTCTATTCGTTATAAAGCATACAATAATCGATACGATGCGTGGTTATACTCACCTTGAAGGCCAGTAAGGTCACCTCCAATGTTTATTAAAAACTCCACGTGGGAGAAAAACCACCCGTCATCTTTCTGGGCGCCGCGAAGACAAAGGGATGCCTCAAAAAGCTTGGACACAGTAAAGTAGACACGTCCATTGGCTATAGAAAGCATTTCAGTTGTTTTAATCTGAGTTTTAACAGTTGGAGGACCTATGCGGTACTGCGCCATCTCAACGGGAATAAACTCTGAGACCCTCAGTCGATAGTACATTAAACCCTCCGTTTCTGTGATAGTCTGAGCTATTTGCGAGTCCGTTAACGGTAAAACTGGTATTATGGATTTCTAGACACTTATGAGAACGACTGATTTGGTATAAAAGTTACTGACATACCTTGATACAGGTCGGCAGTCTCAGGTATGAGCCTGTGGTCAACACGTCTAGGGATGTGAGGAGGTCATGGTTTCTAAGCCTGCTCATCTTCCCGCGTCAGTGGGTGTTTACGACGATAATATTCCAAATCGAGGACCTTGCCGGATCGAGGCTTTCTCTAGCATATTTCAGGCCATCCATCGCGCCATCAAATTGATGATTTTGTGTCATTAAAAACGCAGTTATGTTCTGATAAAATTAGTTTTGTACAATATAGGAGATTAGATGTACTCACCATGCATTTCTGCACAGTCTCGGCGTCTCGGGACCATTTCACCACAGCATACAGCTTCACAACCTGTTTTTTTGTTTTGACGACCCAATCTGCCAATATTCTCTTCCGAGCGCTATCAGACATGTTGGGCATACTGATCCGCATTAGCCTATTTGCCTTGGGCTAGTACTTCTTTGACCTACGTCTCCGCCAACTCGGCTAGCTCAGCGTAGATGGCTTGCATGACGCGCGAGAGCAAGTCACCGAGTGGTATTTGACCATCCCCCACAAAGGGAAGCTCCTGCTCTAGATCTTCCATCGAAGGTTCATGAACAACAGGCAGATAGTTTGGGCCAACAGGTTGTTGTACTCCATTAACATCTGAATTCGAGTCTACAGCCGGGCCATCTTGTTGCATGAAGGACGTTCAACAATTAAAACAATAGAGCGAAGTTCCGTCTGTCTAGAGATTGAACGTCGTCGTCAACAATGACATTTAGTTCTGGTGGGAGTTAACGCAGGCACACTGCACAGCCACCTCGTCCAATTTCTACGGCGATTTATTTATTATTCTCGCCACATACTCCCGTTGAGGCTGATGGACTATCTAAGGACCCTTGGATCGGCGGCAGTCTCTAGCTTGGTTCAAAAGTCCGGTTTCAACCTTCCTTTCTCTATTGGACTCAAAATTATCAACCTCCACGACATCTGTAACCTATACGATGGTATCAAACGAGTATGAATCGCGCGTCCATTCCTTTCTCTCGCCTCATCATGTCTTATAGGAAGACGGAAGCTTTGTCTCAATATTTGAGTACGATTTCAGTGATCCTGCCAAAAAGACTGTTAAACAGCTGGCCGCCAACGCTCTCCGAAAGCTAAGGACGACACGCCACCCCGATGTCCTTAAATTCATGGACGCCGTGGAGACAGATACACACATATATATAATGACCGAGCGCGTGAAGCCTTTGCAGCTGGTTCTGCAATCTTGGTCCTCCCGTGATGTCAAAGAAAGGGAAGATTGGTTGATATGGGGTTTGCACAGAATATCAGTGTGTACGCATTCAAACAGTCCACGCCATGTAATAACTTATGCTAGGTAGCTCTCTCTTTCATAAATGACTCTTGTTCTTCAACACATGGCAATATATGCGTTAGTTCTATCTTCATCTCCCCCTCTGGAGAATGGAAATTGGGCGGGTTTGAATTGTTCAGTAACGCAAAGGAGGAATCTCCGACCCTTTATGTAGGCCAGCTTTTTTGGCTTTTATAAATGATAATGAATTGGCGTTTGATAGGTACTGAGTGGCTTCTGCCTTGAATCTTCACACTTGGTGACACCCGAGGTGAGGAAAGGAGGATGGTCTGTGTTGAAGGAGTCAGTGATACCACATATGCACCCTTAATGATTATATATCAAGCCGTTCTAC
The DNA here is from genome assembly GCA_018221805.1 of Rugosomyces carneus. Taxonomy (NCBI): domain Eukaryota; kingdom Fungi; phylum Basidiomycota; class Agaricomycetes; order Agaricales; family Tricholomataceae; genus Rugosomyces; species Rugosomyces carneus. The sequence continues at coordinate 12,881 of JABCKM010019868.1, forward strand.
AGATACGAACCCACCGTTGCAGACGCGTACGCACTGGGCATTCTTCTACATGCAGTCTTCAATCCATCACATCCACGATTAGCTACAACTCAGCCGCCCCATCCTCCCCCAAATGCGTCATCTAGTGGCGCTATTCCACCCTCTGTTTTCCCTTCCTTTAAAAAACTTTTAAATCCCAGTCCTAAAGGCCGACTTAGTCCAAAGGCATTTCTTGAGTTAGGCATGACCGACACTGGCTTTTTCGCTACAAATAAACTTGTCAAGGTCTGTCTTGGTCTGGATAATTTCGCATTGGGCAGCGAAGCAGAAAAAAATTTCTTCCTTAGGTAGGCACTCGAGCAGCGTAGTTGGACAATTAACCTGGAATGTCCTCTAGAACCCTTAAGGAATCTTCGACTTCGTTTCCTCCGGAGTTTACTTCGCATCGTGTCCTCCCTTCGCTGGTAACTGCGTTAGAGTATGGAGGCGCATCTGCCCCTACGATCCTGCCACTGGTATTACAATTTGGTTCTAACGTACCACCCGAAGACTACTCCACCGTCATTATCGCACCTCTTATCAAGTTGTATGCTAATCCGGATCGTGGAACCCGCATAGCACTCTTAGAGCACCTGCCAGAGTATGTTGACAAGTTAGATAAGAAGACTGTCAGCGAAAAGATATTTCCTCACCTTGTAAGTGGCTTTTGTGAATGTTCTGAAAAAGTTTATGTAGGCCCTACCATTTAGTCTACAGGATTCTCTGACACAGTGCCCGTAATTCGCGAAGCGACAATAAAATCTATCATCTTGTTGGCTCCCAAAGTCGGTGTGTTTGTGGGTTATATGAGTTGACTCTTTTGCTGACCGAACTAGCTGACTGATCGTATTCTTAATAACGATCTTCTGCGTTTCTTAGCTAAGACGCAGTCTGATACCGAACCATCGATAAGGACGAATACTTGTATCCTGATTGGTCGTCTTGGGCCGACGTTGGGCTATCACACGCGAAAGAAGGTGCTAGTCCCCGCTTTTGTGCGAGCCCTCAAAGATCCTTTTGTGCATGCACGCGTCGCTGGACTTATGGCACTTATGGCAACTATTGATTGCTTCGAAATTGAAGATATAGCGAATAGGGTCATACCGAACATATCTTTCGCCATGATCGACAAGGAAAAGTATATTTGTCTGTTCGTTTGTTGAAAAACTGCCTACTTAGTTAAATCAGACTTGTTAGAGACCAGGCCTTCAAAGCTGTTGAGCTCTTTGTCAAAAGACTTGAAAACCATGCAATGTCCATGGTAGGTTTTGAGCCGCAAGACACTGGCAAGTTTCTAACAAACCACGTTTTACAGCCAGAAACGGCCACCCCAATCGACACCTCTACCACCACTAATCCTCAAGATACAGCAATAGTCACAACAGCAGCCGGGGCAGCAAGCTCTCTAGCTGGCTGGGCCATTTCTTCTTTAGGGAAAAAGGTAGGTTTTAGATGGCGTAGCTCTCTACTTGACTTACATATATCCCTTCAGCTCATAAGCTCGGACTTGCAGACCACTATTGGAATTGGTGTGGGTGGAACGCCGACAGAGCGTGCTACTTCAGCGCCGACACCTGCTAGAACAACCAACAGCTTCCCTGACCAACCTTTATCATCACTCACACCGCCAACAATGTCTGCAACAGCGTCTCCGGTCGCACCCCACTCACCCTTGTCAACGTCTAGGGCGAGGGGCATGCAGCTAGGGGCTAACAAAATCCCAGCAAATGTTGCGGCCAGTATCCTGTCAGAGGAGTACGCGGAAGATTTTGCGAGTACCTCAAAGGTAGAGAACCCGTGGGGTAACGATGACCTCATTGATGTGAACGCTGATCAAGATGATTGGAGTGAGCAAACAAATTCCGAGCTATGTTGTTGATTTACTGTATACATCGCATGTTTCAGGTGCATTTGAGAGCGCACCGCCGGCAATTATAGCTCCGAAACCAGTTAGAGGCTCACAGATCCCAGCGACCCTCAAGATCAATCCAGAGCCTATCAACCGAAACGCCGCTTCGAGGTCCCCCTCCCTTCCCCTTAAGAATGGATCCGCCCAGTCACCCTCGCCAAAATTCAATGCGTCAGAGATGAGTAAGGAGGAAAGAGCTGCAGAAATGGCACGGCGTAAAGAGGAGAGAAAGCAGGTGTGCAACACCCGCCCTTCATATGAACCGTCTCTCAATACCATAATCCTGGCAGAGAATAGCTCTATTAAAAGAGCAGAAGAAGAATGTAGCACAAGCGTAAGGGAGCGAGAACAGGAACGGTGTGGGAAACAGCAGCCAATTAGGTATACGTATTGAGGCTAATCGGTAATCTTGACAACATGCTACTGTGTCTGTTCTATACTTCTGGCATGCTACATGGTCGTTCTTTGCTCGAAAAGTAGTTTTAGCTGCGAAGCTGTCCATCATACACAATTCATACACATGGTTGCCACCCCTGTCAGCAAATCATGATGGTATGCATTGCTCACGTCATTGACGGCCGCATGCCTTTTGACGGTGTTCGTTGTAGCACATAGTCTTACCCTCAGCCCAAGACTACAAGATATCTAGGATGTCGACGATCGCCCCGAATCAAGCGAATGGCAATAGCAATACTAGCAGAACGTTTTTGACCGCATTAGTGACTAATCTTGGCCTTCTCCTGGTCGAAGTCGGGGTGTTTTTGATCTTAAGGACGAAATTATGGAGGATATACAGCCCGAGAGCATATTTACCACCGCCTGAGTATGTTTTGTGTTCACCGTACATAAAGTCGGTTGTTCATTAAATACAATCTCAGCAAACGAGCCCAAGAGCTGCCACCAGGCCCCTGGAAATGGCTTCCTGAGTTGATATTCTCGCCTCCCGAAGATATAGTGAGCTCCCACAATACTGCTCCTTGTTCACTTGTTATATGTTTCACAGATCCAGAAAAATGGTCTTGATGCGTATATGTTCCTACGGTTCATAAAAATGCTAATATGGATCTTCCTCGTTTTCACTTTCCTAACATTCATTGTGATAATACCTGTAACGGCATCAAACGTTGGGAATACTGGAAGCGGCTTAGAGCGCATTACTTGGAATAAGTGAGGATTGAAGCACGATCCATCTGAGGCGATTCCACTAATCGTTTCTAGCATCATTGACCCTCAGGATCAACCGCGTTTTGCGGCCCATGTAGTAATAGTCTACATTCTCACATGTCAGCGATCAATTTCTATTCCGTGTCTGTTCGCATACTCACTAGATGTTCCAGTTTTCGTAATCTATCTGATACGACGTGAAATGCTGCATTTCGTGAACTTGCGTCACCAGTTTCTGATCAGCAAATCCCATTCTCGTCTTGCCCAAGCACGGACGGTTCTCATAACAGCTGTACCCGATGAACTCGCTACGGAGAAAGACCTCCGAACCTTCGCAAGTTTCGTACCTGGTGGGGTCGATCGAGTATGGCTTGTTCGTGAGCATGCCGTCTTAAACGACCTTTTTGCAATGCGACAAGATGCATGTATCAAACTCGAGGCAGCTACAGCAACCCTCTTAGCAAAAGCCACAAAAGTTTGGCGTAAACGAAGTAAAGCCAATAGTACAGCTCTGAAAATGAAGCCCCGTGATACAGAGATTGGCGACGCGGAAGATGCTGCCCGTGTTGCCTCACGAGAGTTCCTGGATGAGCTTGTACCTCCTAGCCAGTGGCCGAAACATAAAACCGGCTTTTTAGGTTTATTTGGAACTAAGGCGGACACTGTTGACTGGTATAAAGTGAATCTCTAGCCTTCCTTCTCTCTCCTATCTAATATGTACTACATCAGAGGGAAATTAGCCGCTTGAACACTAGAATCAAGGAGGAGCGAGCGGCTCTTGTTGAAGGCAAGTTTCTTGGCAGCGCGTTCATACGTTGTAACCTTCAAATCGGTGCACATGTTCTCGCTCAGTGCGTTAGCTACCATGAGGTAAGGTGCATCGTTCCGTGTTCAATAGTGTCTGATACTTGTTTTTATCAGCCTTTGAAAATGTACGACAAGTGGATGGAAGCGAATCCTAGAGATATTGTTTGGAAGAATTTAGACGATGGTGCTCTTGAAATGACTTCGCGTTATGTGACCTCCTGGTTTGCCACCTTTGGTCTCATTGTCGTTTGGGGTTTCCCCGTCGCCTTCATCGGCACGTTGAGCAATCTTGACGACCTTTGTTCCAGGCTTCAGTAAGACTTCTACTCTATGTTGACTGGTGCCACCGCTCAAGATTTTTGTGCACGTAGCTGGTTGAGCTGGGTTTGTACTGGTAACGTTACTTAACTGATTCTTGTGAAGAGACCTTTAATTACTACATAGCACCCAATCCCTTACCCGGCATTATCCAAGGTGTACTTCCACCCGTTTTGCTTGCAATTTTGTTTGCCCTTTTGCCGTTCGCGCTACGCGGTGGGTCAAGTTATAAAGCTGTCTACTGCTCGCTGACTCGTGTCACAGGATTGGCCTGGTATGAATGCATCCCTAGATATTCGCTCATCTCTGTCAGCGTATATCGACGCTTCTTCCTGTTCCTCTTAGTGTGATGTACTTTCCCTTGGATGACACAGAAGTAATTTTCTAATAGTCCACTTTAGTCACGGTTTTCTTATTGTGACTCTAAGTTCTGGAATAACGAAAGGTAAATGCCTACACGTATTGCCCTCCTCATACTCACACCACATTCACAGCAATCGAAGGGGTCAGGCTTTTGATGTTTCATCTTCGTCGTATGCTAAATGCCACTGATAGATATTATCGCAGCCCACTCAGACAGTCCAGGAGCTTGCTAGGCAGCTACCGGGCGCATCCATTTTCTTCCTGACATATATGGGTATATATGTGATAACAATACCCTACTCGATCATCTGTTAATGCTCCTTCTAGTCACCCAAGGTCTTGCTGGAGCGGGAGGAGCCTTAGCTCAGGCTGTCCCCCTCATTTTTCACTACATTAGGAAGTGGTTCCTTGGGCGCACACCACGGCAGGCATACGCAGTAAGTTAGAAGTGCATTTCGTGGTGGTCATTGTATAACTTTTCACAGGTCACGTTCTTGATGCCCTCGGTCAGTGTAAAAGTTCAATCAGCATACAGCACTGGAAATGACTTGACTGCAGGCCGATTTTGGAGTTGTTTTACCTCGACTCTCCCTACTAGCTACGATATCTTTTGCTTATAGCGTCCTTTCCCCTCTCATCAATCTCATTGCATTGATCAGTATGTCTAAGCCACTGTGACTGAGATACTAGCTGATACATTTTGTAGGTTTTGGCATGTTTTATATCGCTTGGAAATTCCGTAGGTGCCAGGGATGACTTGTATATGGCAGAAACTGATGTGAAGAGCAGTCCTAACACAAGTATTTGATCAGCCGGATGAGAAAGAAACTGGTGGATTGTACTTTCCTATGGCCATCTCAAATCTTTGTAGGTGTTAGTATGACAACATAATCGAGCTGAACCCACTTCTACCCCTAGTCGTCGGCCTTTACATTGAACAAATTTGCCTTGCATGTTTGTTCTTCCTGAAGGTGCCAAAAAACAGGGAACCTGCGATTATAGAAGGAGTCTTTATGCTTGCATTGGTTCCGATCACATTGACTGCCCAAATTTTCTTGGATTACAGCTTCAAGCGTGAGTCCCCAATGTATACTTGCGGCGCACTGTGTGATTAATTATCACCACGCAGCGATCACTAATTTTCTGCCAATGTCGTTAGCGACCAAGAAAATGGCCAAAAAGTATGGGCGGATAGATCAAGAAGCTGGAGTGATCACGCGTGACAAGGAACTCGATCTTTTCAGCCGAGAACGTGGGTGGACTAGTCCAGTGTATTGAGCCTCGTGTCAACACTTATCGTGCTCAGAGATTCGGAGTATTAAGAGGCGGATCAAGAGAACAACCAAGAAACTTGACGACAAACTGGATAATCTGAAAGAACATGTTCACGCAGATGGGCGTGAAGACGACTCTGAGGAGGAAGCGAAAAACTCGAGGAACGAGGGGTCGCCCAAACAGACCAAGGATAGTAACCTTCGACTCGATGGTGCACCAGAGCTTTTCCGCACGACCTCCAAAGCCTCCAAGGCATCTAAGAGATCTAAAGAATCCAAGTCATCAAAACCTCAGGATGTTCCCGTTATCGATCCAGCAGCCCCTGCTGGCGACTTTGTCGATGATGATGGTGACGACGCGGACAAAAATGCCTTCTATCACCCGTCTACCTATGTGGACCAACCATGGATTTGGATTCCTCGTGATATCCTGGGTCTGAGTGAAATTTTGACAAGCGATCTCAAAATAGCCGGTATAAATGCCAGTGATATCGGGGCTGTGATGGACGAGAAAGCCATAGTTGAAGTTACGAGAAATCCACCAGACGAGGACTGGCACGGAGGCCATGACGATTGATGATTTAGATACCAGTGGTGTAATGTACCCAAACTCATATCGACACAAGTTACAATATGTATGGTCATGACGAAACACGCTGTAATTCCTCTATAGGAACGCGTACCAATCGTTGTCCTCCCTGTTGACTGTCAGGTAACGGCTGGTTTTCCTCTTGCAAATTATCGGAGGTACTATGAGAGGCTACTGCTTCCACGTAAACGAAGTGTGCACCATGTAAGCGGAGTGAGCTCACAAAACAGGCTAAGGATTTGGAACATCCGTGGCCATTGTTCAAGAACTTCGCCATGGACTAGCGCAATTCAATGATAGCATGAGAATATAGATACCAGGACGGCACACCTCGTCCTGCATCCGCCATGATTTCACAATCTTCACCGAGCCCTTCTATCCTCTCGAGGTAAAGACTACTTGCCCTTTCAAGCGCAGATACAGCATCATACTCTTTTTTCTTTTCGAGGAGTTTCGCGGTTGCAGCAGCATTAGCCTGCAAATTTAATGAGCCGACTTGAGAGACTCTATGAGTGGCTAGAGATTGACGCATATATTGATTGCGGTTGTTTTGACCCAAGCCTACCACTATTGAATCAGACTGTACTAACAGTGTATGCCTGACCTCAACGACGCGGGTGGGAGTGCCCCCCAGGTCTACGAATTACATCCTCCTGGGTGGCTTCCCAATGCTCATACTTCTGCTGACTTGGGTAGCGTCCGAAAACATTCAATTATATTCCTCGTGTACTCACCAGCTTAAAAGGTTATCTTGGGTTCTTTCCCCCGCATATCGGACAAGAGGAGGATCTCTTGTCCGAGACAAATATAAGGAATGGTTTCGTCTTGGAACATCAAGTCTCTGTAAGCATTTTGCCATTCCGTAGGTTTTCGTATCTGAGTTACTATAGGCGGAGACCTTCAGCGCGCATTCTATCGTGCACGGAGAACTGTCTTTGAGTAGCACATACTCTAAGCTCGAGGCACTAATGAATGAAATCTTTATCCGGAGAGCTGATAGCCTCCCCTCAATTCCGTAAATTCTCTTCTCTCCTCCAGTCTGTCCTCATCATTTCTTTCTTGCTTCAAGGCCCTCGACGTTTCGTATTCCTACTCGAGTGACTTTAAATGACTCAAAACGGCAATCTTGGTTCGATGATCTTGCTAATCCCGAGGTCCCGCTTCATAAGCTTGGGAAAAGCGTTCCTCACGGCGCGAAAGGGCATGACCTCTTAGATCTACTTCATTCCAACAACGTCGCTATACCCAGAGCTGTTTGGTTTCTCCGAGTATTTGGGGCGAACGAAACGGTACACTGTATTGATTGGGTGTCCCTAATCACGTTTATAATATTCTAGAACAGGCAGGGCTTAGGAATAAACCGACCTACAACCCCACGCAATACAGTGTCGACTGGGCAAATGTTGTTACTAGCTACATGAAGAAGCAGTTAACAGATATCGCACTACCTAGTGCACCTCGACCTGGTTTGAATATCAAGCAAACGTTCAAGGGCGTCTTGTCTGACGCAGATACACGGGAGCGTTGGATTTCTCGTTTCGTCTATTGGTACGATAAAAACCTGAACTTCATATCTAATTCTAACGGCACCTAAGCTTAAAGCTCTTGCAAACATTCTACTCTGAGGGCCTCGTCGATAATCGCACTTTTTTGGTCTGGGTAGTCCAGCAAATAACTACGTGTAATTTGGCCCAAACCAGCTTCATAACTCGTCTAGCAGACGAGTATTTGGAAGGCCTTATTGGTAACAGGCCGTTGACTCGGCCATTCATAGACGCTTGCCTATCAAAGCTGTCTGAGGTATGTGACAGTAAAATCTGCCCGCCAGTGTTTTGACGCTGGTGAAGATTCGGTCCTCGTCAGCGCAAGAGTTTCTGCGCGACACAGAAGTCTTGTTGAAGAGCTTATTGCAGGTGCGTGTATCATGTCCTTCATGATGTGGCATGATATAACGCCATGACAGCGCCTCTGTCTTGTCACCCCTGATTCATTTATTAGCCCCAAGATGTGGAAAATGCACTCTCCCTTGCTTATAGATGTTTTAAGTGAAACCATCATAAAACAAGATGCGAATGTACATGTAGAGCGCAACGCCAAAGATATATGTCAGATTCTTCAAGAGAACCTAGCTGATATCAAGAGAAGGAACGAAGCCATGCTCTTTCTGAACATCCCGATGCATATGTCTACACGCCTCTCCTCAACTATTTCTGGTGTTAAGGTAAGCTCAGCCTCTGGAAAAGACTGGCACAATTTGACAGACTCTACTAAAGCTTTTAAACACCATCTCCAGCCTCACAGATCTAGACAGTGTTCCGTTTTTTTCTTATTCTACCGATGATGAACCGGCTTTCATTAACAAGCTAGACATGCTGCTTACCTGGTGTGTAACCCCCCTCCAATATGGCGACCATCGACCATTTGCAGCGGTCACCTTGATACAGAAATGGCGATCACAAGTTGGCGATCGCGCAAACCGGAGGGACTTTAGTCCACCAGACGAGTTCCTGCAGGATCGGTTATTTGATTGGCTAGATTCATCCGAAGTTGCTGGCGATCCTGGAAATATCCGTTCTGTTTCTCTTCTTTTCGAAAGGCTTGTGAAGCATGAGTTGTTTTCTTATGCAAGCTACATCCAGCGGTTAATCGCTCGCGGCGAGCCAGTTTTGTCGTCTACGGAGGTGTGTTTAGATTATTCAATCTTGTGGTTGTTCGCAAATAAATCAGATTAGTAGAATGTGGAGTCTCGGCATCGCAAATTCCTACAATGGATACCTCTCTGCAAGTCAACTTCTTCATTGATTAGTCAGCGAAAAGTAACCCTGTACGGTGCGCGAGCGAGGGAAACACCTGAGGACACGAATGAGCGAGAAATGCGGCGCGAGATACGAGCCGTACTTCCTGATATTTTCGGAGGTTCTTAACCTTACTCTATGTCGTCAGTGTCTTTTCTCACTTGGGCTTACAGGAGAATCCCGCGGTCTTTCCATTGCATTAATAGACAGCTGCAAAATACTAACGACCTCGACACGCTTTGAGCAAGTACGAACGTTCCGGAACTGGCTTTTACCCATATTAGAGAAGCACATCGCAAGGTAAGCGCAAGTAGTATTGCCTCAAGGTTGGATTATCAAGATGCTTTAGTCAGATCTCTGAGGTCAAGCCGACGGTATTAAGGACATTCAGCATCTCGGTTGAATTAATGACTCGCGCAAAGTGTTTTCATTGCATCTTGGATGTGGGTTTACAGAATTCCCTCATCGTCGTTCCCCGCTTAGCTGCTTCCAGCTGACATTATGCCTCTTGGAACATTCAACCACAGTAGATCTACTTAACGCCGTTTTGGATACTCTGCAGCGTTTTGCAACCATCTGGGCGTGCATGAACGCTATGGGTAGCATAATTTTAGCCCTTGACAAAGCGCACCAGGTGTGGAAAACTCGAGGAGTTCAGTCTCGTCCGTTATTATATTTACTTTTGGAGTTCGACGGGGGAAGGCATCTGAGTGAAACCTCTCGCGACCGTATTACGAACGAGATCACCGCGTTCACATCTGTGCGTTATCGCTCTACGTGGCCTGGCATCTCGCTCATTTTCTTAATAGGCCCTCCAACCCGCAACGGAGCATCCTGATGTTGTCCCCGATGTTCTACCTGAAATTCTCCTCCTCGCGGGAGACCCCGATGCGAGTGCCCCCTCACTTCTCGCCAACAGTCTTTGGATCAAATACCGGAAATCTGTTGACTGGGCATGGAAGGTCTGGGATAATACCGTCGCCAGCCTTAGGCAAGTCCCTTCAATGACTTTCAACGAAGACGACCGCGGGGCATGCGCTCTTCGGTATGGCATATTCCTATGGCATGTTGATCAACACCTTGCGGCTGGCTTGGATAGTGAAGTCTTTCGGTGGCTCACCGGCACTGGGAAAAATGAGCTCACAGCGCTCACGATTGAAACGTGGAATGTCTTGATCGTGGTCCTGCTTTATTTGACTGTACGTGGTGCACTCAAGACGACCACAATCCTATCAGGGCTTGTCTATCCAGCCTGGCAACAAGCCGCTTGCTATGCCGCAGGTCAACAAGGTCCTGTTGTTGAAACACTCCTCCGCTCCGCAAACGACATCTGCTATCGTTTGCTTCTCTCGGAAGATGTGAACGACCGTTTCCCCCCCACAGACCTCATTGATCTGCAATGTATTCGCACTAGACGGCAAAACGTTTACTGTGGGTCTCATTTTCCATTACTAGCATCAAGCATTCCTCTCCTCATCCGTGTAGAAAATAATGAACTCATTCCTGGAGAACTCAGGAGCGATTCAACATCGCTCCGTCACTCGATTTCTCACAATCGGGACTTCCGCCAAGGTGCCTATAAGAACCTTGATGCTGTGCGGAAAGCCTTCGAGTCTTCACTGCAGCAGCTTGATGGCGGTAATAAAACACTTAGCAACCACATTATCGCTGGGCTTCGTATGTTGCTTTCTGATATCAGCGACGGTAAACTTTCCCCAATGATGCAGAACATGAGCTGATGAATCAAAGACCTAGAGCTATCGGACTGGCCCACTGTGCCATCGCCTTTAAGTCCCTGGAAAATTGCGGCTACCATGGTTCAGATGCAGCTTATCTTGAAACAAATGGGCCAGGAGCTCATTCATGATCCCTCTGACCCAGCTGCCAACATCAATCTCGATCGACTTATTCTTATGCTTTTCCACCATTCCATGACATCAGACGAGGCTTTTTTTGTCGGCGATATGGCTCGTTCCGTTGATAGTATAGTTGCTCGGAAAGTAAGCCCCCCTTCAACCGCATAGTCCTCTCTCCTGATGGCAGAACTAAGTTTATTAGCAATGGTTTGCAATGTGTCAAAGAAATAGCGCAAAGCACGAGTTCTACTCCCGCACAATCGGGCAAGTTTCACCAGGCTGGTGAAGTATTGCGCATATTGATATATGTGGCGGAGCCCTTTCAGGATGGAACGGCGTCACTTCATGTACTCGATAACGTTGTACAAGAAGACTTTTTGGAAGCGTTAGCCTTAAAACTCGTGTCGCTTGAGGCTCTCACAGTGGCGAACGAACTTCCGGGTGCGATTAGACCCGGGGTTCTAGAGGAGACTACGCTTATTATGAGACTCATCCAGTTTGAGTTGGGTTTTAGGAGCCACTGGACCCCCAGAATGCGAGATGCGACTCATAAAATTACATCTATACTGTTCAAGTTCGCAATGGTCTGCCGCTGTTGCCTTGTACAATGATCCATATCTGACCTAATATATAGTTCTACGGCCTCCCCTCCAACCATAGCCCGACTTTATGTCCCTTAATCATTGACACACTCTACTATATCTACGATGGTAGGTAAATATGAGAGTGATTGCATACACTTGACTGACTCACAAAACCTAGAACTGCCGAATGACGCGAAGGCAACACTATACGACCCGTTTCGCAATTATCCTTCTGAATCCGCCTCTGACTTGTCTGCGGATTTGCCTGCAGAAGTTCGCAAGCAGCTCACATCGCTCCTACCTTCTCTTCCCGCTGCGTCCGCTGTATCCGATATGGTCAATTCCTACAGAGACTCAGCTGGCAATTTGATATATGGATCCCCTGTTGTCAACCGCCCTTGGGAGTGGATTGAAAATCTTGGCGAACCAACTTCTGTGGATCTCAAGAAGGAAAACAAGTGGCAGGAAGAGAGTAGGCACATTGTGAAGAATTCAGGCTCGTTATCACTCGATATATTTGGCGCTCAAGTGACTGGCGACGGTGTCTTACAAGATGAACACAGTATTGACCCTCGAAAAGAAAGGAACAGTCATGGATTTGAGGACGGCTTATCTGCCGAGAATCTCTTTACAAGAGACTGGAGAGAAACCAGAGTGGAAATGGAGGTCAATGCTGTAAGTAGCATTGCGGGCGGGCGGCTAAAAGGCGAAGTGGATCATGATGGAGGGGCTTTCATCCCAAGCTCGAAAGCAGAGAAAAGAACAATTTCAAGAGGCTCACCCACGTCTTCAGTCATCTCACGTTCTTCTGCTCGTGGCTCTGGCGGTTCTTTGCGACCAAGTCCTCAAGGATCAATGGGCCGAAACTCTAATTCAACAATCAGTGATATTATTGAAATTGAAAGCACCTCGATGGTTACTTCGAAACGACTAGGAGCCAAGAGGAAAGCCTCGACAACAGCAACAATTAGTGACGATGAGGTGGAAATTATTGAAGGTCCTGCACCAGTCCTTAGCGCGAAAAAATCCAAATCAAGGGCTCAGGTGAAAGGAAAGGGAAAGAAATAGCTACACATAGTATACTATAATTACGAGGGTGTTTAGTAATACAGACAAGATACTTACTACTGTCTATAACATTAGCTGGGTGAATCTAGTCCAAGAGTATATTAACGTTTGTGTGTTGTTGGGAAAAAATCTACCCATGGACTTTTTGCAGAATGACTTTGCCTCTTTGGACTGGTTTCTCCAGCAGCCCCTGTGACTGCCCGAACTAGTTCCTTGAGAACGAAATCTTCTGTTGGTGGACTAATCACAGCCACCCTACAGGTAGGACATGTATATTGCGGATGTGGACTCCCATGTTGAGTATGTGCAATGTATGCAACATGATAAGGGTCACCATGAGCACGGGGATTGCGCATCATAGCCTCCCATAAGCCATGGTCATTGGCACGAGCACCAGGTACATAATCTGGGTGTGCCTGCATAAACCGAGCAAGTGTCGTATTGAACCAATCTTGAAGACATCCTTGACAGAAGGTGTGGCCACACCCTGACAGGCTAAACAAATGTAAGAGAAGAGAAGACTGAAGACACAAGAGATGCAGCATACATGTGGGGGTGCCATAATCTGATTGTACAAATACCACAATTCAAGCTATCTTCAAGCTTTGAGAGATCCTGGTGTTTCCGTTCGATATCAGACATAATGATACTAAAAACAGACCGCACCAGCACAAGTTTTCCTTGATTTGGGTCTGGTGCCCTGAGCTTTTCCAATTCCTGGCGAGCGACGGCGAGATCGACTTTATATCGATTTATCTCCTTCAGGTTCATGATGTCAGTACACCAGAGTAACGACCATGCATCAACGCACCCTCTGCATTACCGCCAGTTGACGTTGAAGATCTGCGTAACCAAACTTTGCTTTCACGGGAGTTGACCCCTCGTCGTCCGATATTTCGATAATTTCTACGTCGTGATGCAAGACTGGCTTCTGTCGCGTGGAAGGGCCTTTCTGTCGTTTGTTGGCGGTCGAACACGATACTAGTTGATCAGGCGAGCCTATATTTGCAATACTTGCATCACGAAGGGGTGATTTGCGATTGTGAGGTCGAGTGGATGGCATATATGACTGACTGGAAACGAGTGTCGATTGTCGAAGAACTGAACCGTCAGCACATGATATGACCACTGAGTCACGTGAAAAGACGACGCGATAGTCCACTGGCAGGACTCTGTAACTTTCTAGTGATAAATATACAAATATAGTGGACCGACTTACTGAAGCCCGTATGTTTTTCTTTCTGGGCCCAAGTTGGCCAAGTCTTGATAATCCATCTAAAGTGCTTCTTCCGTAGAGAGGATTTTGATGCTAAGCCCTATGCTTCTCCGAGTAAATGGACACAACTCGCATTCCGGGAGGTCCCATCCTGCGGCAGCCAGCGGACCGACGTAAAGATGGCACTTGGAATAATGGTGCAGACATGCCCTCCACTTGTTTATCCGGTCTATCCCTCATTGCACCTCTCTCTCCCATAAACTACCATGTCTAATCCTGCACCTCAGTATTTCTTTGTCTATGCGCCCGATAAAACGGAAGAGGGAACCTTTGAGAAACGTCTGTCGGTGCGAGCGACCCATCTTGAAGGGATAAATGCGAAAAAGCAATCCGGGTTCCTTCGTGCGTATTTTCCTCCTCATTAGCCTCCGGAGCATAACTTGACACTCCTCCGAAAGGCGTCGGTGGTGTACTATTGACCCCTGAATCCATCGCCACGCCGGACGCATCTAAAAAGATGATAGGGTCCACATTCATCTGCATAGCAGAGTCTATCGATGAGTAAGGAATTACTCTCAAATGCCATCTAATTTTTTCTAAAATCATGGCTGGCAGAGTGAGAAAACAAGTTCAATCCGACGTCTACTATGCATCTGGTGTTGTGAGTGCACAGAGCCTGTTCATTTTATTGTTGATTAGTGCTGATCGAACACCATCCTTGGTTACTAGTGGGACTCGGAGAAGATCGTCATCTTGCCCATCTTACCCGCGACTCAAATCCCTTAAGTCGCTGAGATACGTTCAGTTGGATTGGTTGTACTGTAGTTGTCCAGATGTAAAGATCATGATGACAGTGAGAAATTAGCCAAGCGAACCCGAGTTGAAAAGAAAAGATCAAGTCCGGTTTACATTTTTGAGCGCTCATGTTTACTTTTACTGTAAGGAAGGGCTTTCGGGCCCCATGTGGCAGCTTTCATTATTTTTGCAGACACCAGAGTACTACTACTTCGGCAGTCAAACGGTTCTTCGTATATGCACCCGATAGGAAAGACACCGATACCCATGCCAAACGATATAGTGTAAGGCCACAACACTTGAAGGACATACAACCTCGCATAGATGGCGGTATTGTTCGTGAGTCTCTATACTTTTGTTTCGGCACCCCGCAGAGGTAACCGAGATCGTCAGAGGTCGGGGGTATGCTGGTCTCTTCGGAACAAATGGAATCAGGAGCTGGTCAAAAGAGAGCAGAGGGGTCAATGTTGATCATCAAAGCAGAAACGATCATTGAGGCTAGGAACATGGTAGAAGGAGATGTGTATTATACCTCCGGAGTGGTCAGTTTCACAGTTACCTATTAGCTTATGTTGGCACTCATGGATACTGTATCACAGTGGGATAAGGAGAAAATAGTTATACTACCATTCATCGCCGCTACCCCGTTTCCATCATAAGTATGAGCAACCTTGCGTTCGGAGTTGCAGAGAGGGGACAACGGTCGTCGGTTACAACCGGAGCATGCAGTACTGTATTAGGCATGCAGTCACTTACAGCGGCGGATGTTGTACAATTACTTTTATAGCCATGTCCCACACAGTCTGCCGCATCCTTTATAACCCCCTAAGAACTACGAGCATCGTAGCAAGGCATCTCTCACGTCCAACTATTCGTCTCATGTCTACATTCACTGAGCCCCAGTTTGACCACATCCTCGTCTCCCGTCCAGAACCCGCTATTGCACTCATCACCCTCAATCGGCCTAAAGCACTGAATGCGCTTTCCTCACCCTTGTTTGCAGAGCTCAATCGCGCGCTACGAGATGCAGACGCTGATCCTGCCGTCAGCGCAATGGTCTTGACTGGATCCGAGAAGGCTTTCGCGGGTGCGTAAAAGTATCATGCATCTAACTTTTAACAAGCTCTAAACGAGGATTTAGCTGGCGCCGACATCAAAGAAATGAAGGATATTCAATGTCAGTCCACGCCACAAGCACACAGTACAATTCAAAGTCCTAATACTGTCCTCTAGACGCAGACGCATACAAAAACCGTTTCTTGGAGGACTGGGCTGAGATGACACGGATCCGCAAACCAATCATTGCAGCGGTTAGTGGGTATGCTGTGAGTTTTCTATTACTACGACCTTTGCAGAAACAGAAAGTTTTGACAGCATTTCGATAGCTTGGTGGCGGATGCGAGCTAGCTCTCATGTGTGATATTATCCTCGCCTCACCTACCGCTAAATTTGGACAACCGGAAATCAATCTTGGCACCATTCCCGGTGGTGGAGGTTCGCAACGTCTTGCTCACATCATTGGGAAATCCAGGACGATGGAAATGGTTCTAACTGGACGTATGATTTCGGCGCAGGAAGCATCTGAGTGGGGCATTGTAAGTCGAGTGGTGAAGGAAGGGGAGGGTGAGGTCGTGAAAGAGGCCATCAACGTTGGAAGGGAAATTGCTAGTAAAAGCCAGATTGCTGCCATGGCTGGCAAGGAGGTAGTCAATGCTGGTAAGCGCCTTGTCCGCGAATGCAATAGTATTGCTGATTCTGCTGTAGCATACGAGCTGAACCTAGCTGAAGGTCTGAGGTTTGAGCGACGAATTTTCCATGGGCTATTTGCGACAAAGGACCAGAAAGAAGGTATGTGGTCGCTATAGTTGTAGCGAGTAATTTGTTGACACGCTATCAGGGATGGGCGCGTTTGCCCAGAAAAGAAAGCCACAATTCACGAATGAGTGACGTGTATATAAAACACTGTGAAGTTAAACGAGGTTGTGCAATGTCACTGAAACCATCTTATTACACTTCCGACGAGAAATGCTGTTAGAGCGTTGTTAGAATTTCGAGTTGGGATGTAAATTTGAATCAACATACCGACACCAATGCCACCCATTACTCTTTTCTGAGCCAGGGTACCTGGAGCAGTATGGCGAGATTGCACAAGTGCATAAGAGCCGATACCTGCAAAGGCAGCAGTACCGATTATGCGACAAGAGACACAGTCTTGAGGCGGCGGTTGTTGAGGCATGAGAGAGAAAGCGAATAATAAGCACGTGCTACTTCTAATATGATGACGTCATCATACAAAGTTTTCTTTTTCCCCTTTCCCTCGAATTTCTCGTTCCCGTTCCCGTTCCCGTTCTCGTTCTCGTTCCCCTTTTTATTCTTGCATTTCCCCTTTCTAATAGTCATAAAATCTCCTGACTGCCTGTATGTAAGAAATCTATAAGGCATTGTTTAATTTCAAACTTGTCATTTGACCTGATACAAAGATTAGATTTGATAATACCGGGTAAACTATTTAGGATGCCACAACCTGTCCTCGAGGTCAGCGACTCATGCTGCAAGTTGACTTTTAAATGTGCGCATTACCCCCGGGTTACATCGGACTCTCTCACCCAGTACAGCTTCATGTGACGATTCTCGGTTAAACGCTCATCCACAGCGTACTACCAAGTTCTGCTACTAGTACTGCCCCCTTCACACCGAGTCTCTCAACCCTCTCCAATCACCCCACCATGTTTCAGCTGGTACTTGATGATTCAAAAGTGCGCCCCTCGCCCCCTTTTTTTCTTTCTTGTCTGCCTCACTTGTATATGTCTTCTAGACGCCCACACTTCTTTTTGCCTTGACTGCCGCGATCATCTATCTGCTCTACTTGCGCTATTATAGGATCTCCATTCGTCAACTTCCTGGTCCCAAACCAGAATCTCTACTCCTTGGTACCCCCCATCTCATTCTCCATCTCCTGAGGCCTAACTCTCGCGCCCAGGAAACCTAGCAGAAATCTTTCAGAGCCAGGTCGGGGTACCCGATTTTAAATACAAGCAGCAATATGGCGATGTAATCCGCATTTGTGGACCTTTTCGAGTGGGCTTCGCTGTTTTCACTACCACCATTACTACTACTGATTATACATTCTTCAGGAGGACCGTCTTCTAATTTCCGACCCAAAGGCACTTCAGTATATCTTTCATACATCTGGTAAGCAGCAGTTCTCCCCTTGAAATGTTCTACTTCTTTCCACCCCCCTTCATTAGGATATAATTTTCAGAAATGGCCAGAAAGAACCGAGATTTCTCGCATTTTGATGGGACGCGGGCTCCTTTGGGCAGACAGTAATGTTCATTCGCATAATCAAACCGCCCCTACCCAAAGTAATTTACAGATCACATTCACAAGAGACAAAGAAAAGTAATGTTGCCTGGATTTGGTGGTTGGTGTCTCTACCTCACTATCTCAAAACCACATGCAACTCACGCATTTTGATAGCTCCTGAAGCCAAGTCCTTTATCCCGATTTTCCAAAAAGTCGGCACAGATGTGGGTCTTAAAAGCTCTCTTCACAGAAGAAGCTCAGGACGATAGTCAACTAGCTAACGGAGAAATGGACGGACACTTTGGCAAGCTCGGTTGACCAGACAGCTGTTTTCAACGTTGCGTCTTGGCTTTCACGAACCACGATGGATGCCATTGGAGAAGGTGATCTCATCAGCAACTCTACCTACCCGTGCGACTAGTGACGTCTTTGATATCTAGCTGCGTTTGACTATCAGTTCGGTGCATTAGCTGAGACAGATAACGAGCTTATGAAAGCCTATTTTGGCCTAATGTGAGTTTGCTACAGTGAAGCTGCTACCTCTTTGTCAAAAAATGTTTAGGTCGGATACTTTGGGTTCTCCTCCAAAATCATCCATTTTTATGCAAACAGTGTTGCCACTCTGGGTTCTCCGACTAATGTCCAGGTTCTCTAAACGGCGAAACCTTGTTCATGCTCGTTACACCGCAAAGATTGCTAATGCTGTCGCGAGGTCGCTCATCGAATCTAAGTCAGGTGCACTCTTTGAAGGTAAAGGAAGCAAAGATATTCTAAGCCTGCTTGGTTCGTTATGAGCTTCCAACTTGAGGTTCCAATACTTATGTGCTCTCAAGTCAAAGCAAATGCCTCCGAGAATCCGGCGACTCGACTTACAGACGAGGAGCTGTTAGCTCAAATGAGGTTAGTGACTATCCCTACCCGTCAATTCAGTGTTGTAGTGTAAGGCTTACGCAGTATCACTTGCCAGAACGATCCTTCTTGCCGGTCATGAAACAACCGCGACTTCGCTGTGCTGGGTTATGTTGGAGCTGGCTCGCCATCCCGAGTATCAAAACAGACTAAGGGCAGAGATACGCGCTACGGAAGAGAACACTGGTCGTACCTCTGCGGCATTCACAGCGAGTGACCTTGATGGCATGCCGTACTTGGCTGCCGTGCTTAAGGTTGGGATCTGGCTCCAATTTTACTCCATGGGCTGTCCTCACAGATTGCATAAATATATCAGGAATCTATGAGGTTCCATCCCGCCGTGTATCATAACTATCGCCGTGCGATAAAAGACGACGTACTGCCGCTCTCGAAGCCAATCAGACTGACTTC
>JABCKM010019868.1:33025-47554 GCA_018221805.1 Rugosomyces carneus
TCCTCCATAGGTCGGTCAAGGTTAGTTAGGTCCGTAATTTGGTGGGCTTATGCGATATTTTACAGCAGTCCTGTATATGTTATCACCCCGAACTGCCTTCAACTCGGCTTCATACCTTCCTCGTCGCCTTAGGTCGAGTCCTTTGAGATGGTTTTCCAGCGCAATCCCGAATCGTTCACCGTGCGTTCTCTCTTATTTTATTATACAAGCTTAAGTACTCGATTAAACCTATCTTAAGAAAGATTCCACTCCCATCCAACTCTGTTTTCTCCAACACCACTTCGCCATGGGATCAAGTCTTCCGTGATGTCGATTCCTATGCATCTCCCGCGAATTTAGATGCTTCCGTTAATTTGAACAGGTCAACACGCCCCCGCAGAACTCGACAAGCCATGACGGCACGCGAATCCAGAGTCCTCAACGAAATGTTCGAGATGATCTTTGACGCGGTGTCTGCACAAGAGTCTAACGGTTCCTCGGTGTCTGGTGATTCTGTCATCGGTGTTGGAGGCAAGGGTATCGACGATCTAATAGGGAAGCTTCGCAGATATCCTAAGAGGATGATACAATCCACGGAGCTCAATAATGAAGTGGACCGTCGGAAAGAACAAATTGACCTTTTCTCGACCGACGGGGAGCTGTTAGAGTGGGTGCAGGATAATGTCTTTGAGGAGTCACGAAAATTCGAAGCAATAGCGCGTGAGGCCATTTCTCAAGCAGCTCAAACTGGTGTCTACGGCAAGCTGCCGGTGCTCCAGCCACCAGCATATCCTCACCTCCTGGCTCACATCATGCGCACGTTCCGCGACAAATTCGACGATCCACATCTTGCCCTGTCAATGTTTGAGCACGCAAGACGGTTGTCCATAGCATCCTATGTCTTTGGGTGTTCCTCTGAGGCCTACCACGAGCTTATTGAAACGAGGTGGAGATGCTTCCAGGATTTGAGGGGTGTGATGGACGCTTTAGGCGAGATGCAAGTCAATGGGGTTCATGTCGATCCTCGCACGCGTCAGCTGGTAGAAAAAATTCGCAAACAAGTGGGCGAGCGACAGCTTGCAATTGATGGGACTGAAGTCGGAAGTGGAGATACATGGAATATGTTGCATGAAATTGAACGGCTTGTCATCCCTGAGAACTCCTCAGCGGATTCAGGACTAGGAAAGAAGGATGACAAGTCGAAGAGGTGGAATTCATGGAAGACGGAGCGCCTTGAGGACAAGGAGGAAGACGAATGGGGATTTGACAGATGGGACAAACCAGACTCAAAGCCCTCAGGTTGGGAAAGCAAACCTCGGAAACGACTCAGTTATATAAAAGAAATACTAGTATGATACTTCGTAATATAGTCATTTCCAACCATATGTTACAGACAAAATTCCGTTAAACTAAAATGATCGGTATTAAATAAATTAATGGGGTGCATGCACTATGAACTATATAAAGGCAAGGTGGGCCTTTTGTTGTACCAGATCTAATGTAGGCGGCGGGATCGAGACTTAGATGTTCTGGGGTACGAGGTCGGTGTTATGGCACCTAAGCCATGAGTAGGAATGTAATCCGAGTCAACATCACCGCATTGCAGATATAAGAGAAGGTGGTACACAAATATCTGCTCGAATCTAATAATGTAGCCCAGGTTTATTAAAAAATAGAAATACAAGAGTGAAGCGAATGACTTACTGTGCGTTTGTGAATACGACGGTCATAGATTCAGAGTTGCATCGTAGCAGGTTTGGTGCCATCACGAGCGCCAAGTTAGCGGGTGTCATTTTTGTGACAGTTTGAACTTTCTCCTCTAGGAAGAGCTGCAAGAAGCTGATGACGAATAGGATGACGCGCCGGTTGATCGTTGGGAGTCGTTCTATGATACGAACGCATGCATCCGGGTCTCTAGAACTAGTGATGCATTCATTGTACATCTCTTCTGGCACAAGGGGGTCGCAGAGTTCACGCAGCCAGAGTTTAAGTAGCGATGCGAGTACATGGGGATCGTTAACGCCCTCTGTAGTGTAGTATCCACGATCGATACGCAATTTGAGCTCTGAAACGGAGTCTCCGTCCCCCGGAACACGAAATATGCCTTCAGCTTTTAGGCCACCTAACGCGAGGATACCATCTGCGAGAAATGGAAGAATAATAGGAACCTTTTGTTCGGGGTATTTGCGCTCTTGCAAACGAATAACGACATCTATGGATTCCCCAAAGGTCGAAGGATGAAAAGCAGCATCCTGAACTAATGTCAGTTGTTCGGACGGGGGAAGAGCAGTCGATCATACCGCAGCAGCCTCGATTTCTGCAAGTCCTGGTGGCTTACCTCGCGGACCCCTCCGAGAGATATAAGCAAGACGTCGCAAACAGTACTTCGCCATGACATCAATTCTGCCTTCGTGCTGTGACGTATATTGTTGGAAAAAGGAGGAGATGTGAGTCTCGAAATTTTTGGAAGGCGAAAAAGTAGTGAGAACGACACATAGAAGCTGCCAGCCCTTAAACACGCTCTCCCTATAAAATTCAGTCTCAGAAGACATGCCAGAGGAGGAAGACATACGTGCCGGGGTTGCCCGTGAGCTGCTTCATCAGTTGACAATAAATCTCATCTCTAAGTTCGCCATGGCTTAATCCTTCGCCGAGTAGCCATCGCTCTTCCTCCAATATGCTAGAAACGCTTCCGCTTAAAGAGAGGGTAGACGCATTGGTGGAATTCGTGACAGATGGGTGATTGTCTGAATGCAGCCTAATAGCAGGTGGTCTTTCACGCTCTCTATCCCCCATTATGTGTTGGATGACCTTGAACATCTTCACCGCGTTTTTTGTCAGGGATCGGTTAAGGCTTAACAGCGGTGAACTCAGAGGTGTCTATGAGAGTGAATGTTGGTGGCGTGACTAAAGGCATGTGGTCCTCCACCAACCTTTTGCCATGTCATCATTTGTATGACTGGAACCTTCCTTTTGAATATAAAACCTCTCCTGTGTGTGGAAAAGTATTGCCGAGCGAATTCAGATTCCGAGAACTGCTGTATGTCTACTGCGAGATCAGCTGGTAGGACCGGATGAGTTCTAAACATCAAAACAATTGGCTGAAATAAAGTTTGGAGCAAAGAAATACTCGCCCTGAAGAGACCGAAGTGTGTGGGGGGAGGGGAGGAACTTGTGGCAGCACGGGAATAGGTTGCCCATTGCCGCGATTCTTCACAGGACTCATTTGTAAAGTAGCGGCTTGTTTTGTCAAAGGCTAGATTCAGGAAAATGTACGGAAACCTTACCATGATTGGGAATAGGTAAACTGATACTCTTGCCAGAGATTGAGGGTCCTGAGACAGTTCGTCCCTCATGCGATGGTGCAGCAGGAATAGGTCGCCTAGGAGACGGCGGTATCTTATTAGTAGCTTTCGTTTGAGTAGGACTGGGACTGGGATTCTGAGAGTTGAATGTTCGCGGTTCATGATCGTATTGGCTACTGGTTCTTGCGAATTCGTTTGAAGTACTCGTCGGCGTCCTTGGGCTAGATCCGTGCCCACTATCAGATCGTGGGGAGGTGATTTTTTCTAAAGCAGCATTCAAGCTCTGTGGTTGTTGCAACCTATGCGATACATAAGATGAAGATTTTGATCGTGCGCGAGAGATCGAGTCAAAGGTACTAGCGCCTTTCTCCCGAGGCGGAGAGTGATTACTCTTAGTCGAGTCAACGGGTATCAATGAAACGGACTTGTGAGAGGGGGAGGAGGGTACAGAGGCATCTGAGCCAGGAATTGGGGTCAGCTGTGGAACAAGGATATGGGAGCGGCTTGGGTGTGTGACTTGGGTATGTGGTTCCATTGAGTGTGACCGTAAAACTTGTGGGTGCGTTGTACCGTTGGCTGACGATTTTGTTTGGCGAATGTGACCGCCAGCGAAGGGCTTATCGGATTCACTTGAAGTTTGTCTGGCTTGTCGAGCCGACGTGTTGTCTGGTACGCTGGTACGCGTTTCATCGAATCCTGCTTCAAATGCTTTAGACAATCTTGTCCTTTGTGACAATCGCCGGCCTAAGGTGGTGTTCTAACGCGGTCGTGAGTGCGTGCTACAGATTAGCAGTAACATGTTTGCGCGTAACTTACCTGTATAACGCTCAGTGGAATCACAAATCCATCTGGTCGCTCCCAAACTGTTTGACCTGTCTTAGTCTGATAGTAGTATGGTATACCACCACGAGACTCGTCAGATAGTTCCCACCACTCCCCGTCCTCACTTGGGGGTAGTCTGGATGATGATAACGTCAGTGTCAAATGTCCAAACAAACTTAATTACGTTCGCACACGAAGTGGCCTATAGGTGGATCCCAGCTCACTTGCCCCGTGGCAGGACACGCGAAAAAAAGAGTTTGACTCTGGATTGAGGTAGTGAGCGATATCCAAAGCTATTTGAAGTGAGAGGTACCTGTGGATCAACTAATGTGACCCAAAAGTTGGAACCCCATGCTGCGTCATCCCCATCCTGCCCCGCTCCTGGGTTTGAGACCTTGCTAGGCCGTGGAACAGCAGTCACGTCCTTTCGGGAAGTATCCTGAACATTGGTGACGCCAGTCATGTCGGCAGGTTCGTTTGAGGTGATCTGAATATCAGGACCCATCGTATATATGGTATCAACGGAGGCTAGATATCGGCTTTGACGTCCGTTCAATTGGCAATTGAACGTGGTGGATGGCGAAGAGAAGACACGGAAAGCATCAGCATAAATGAAAGAGGAGCGTGCTTCGGTTGGTCCCTAACTTAAGGGCTGCAAAAATGATTACTGTATTTGTATGCAAACACATCTCATGCTCAGTTGGTGTTCGGGAGAAAAATTCATCACATTACAGTCAGATCATATTATGAACAACATGATGATATCTGTCTATCGACGATATGAAAATCAAGTAGAAAGAGCGGTGTTAGTAGAGATAGCACTCTGAGAAGTACGTTCAAAAGAAGGTACAAAAACGGGTGAGGTGATAGATAATTTCGACGCCGCAGCGCTAGTACTGCCACTGGTTACACTGGGTTCCGACGCAGTAGCCGACGAAGGTTGCAGCTGCGGAGGTGTGCCTGTGGTGGGCGTTGGGCTGCCCAGTGGCTCCATCCCCATCTTCTTCCTGGCATGTTCGAAAGTCCTGAGCAATCTCCTACGAGCTCCGAGAGCCACGACTCCTTTGGCTTCGAGAGCAGCGTCGTCCAGGACAACCATCTCTTGCCAAGTCAACCCATCGAAACAAGACGTGTATTTGTGTAATCTCAAGCTTCGCAACCAGGCCGGAATGTCGTTAAGCATCTCGGGATCAAAGTCTTCTTCGCGGGGCGTCGCGCTAGTGGGAGTATCTGAACCACCGCTCTTCAAACCGGCACTCTGGAGGCCGGCGCTTGGAAGTCCAGCGCTCTTGAGACCTGCACTCTTCAGTGCGGTTGTACGTAGCCCACCGCTTTGGAGAGCACTCTTAGGATACTTGGCGCTGCTAGGTGTACGCCACGTCCTGGGTTCGCCTAGATGAGTGGGTCTCTTCGTGGTGGATTGTCGCTGAGAGGCGGAAGCCGTTCCGGCGGGTTGTACAACGCCGCTCATGATCAACTGAACAGCCAAGAGCTGGGCTTCGGTTGAAAGCCCGGCATTCGTCAACATATTGAGTTGCAAGGGGTTTAAAAGACTGAGCGCCGGGAGTCCTACTGCTCCTTGGGCGGCCTCTGTATCCTTGCCAGTCAACTCCGTTTCTGAAGCCGACAACATAGCAGATTTCTGCAAGATCGCTTGATCTACTTGTTCAGATTCCGTGTCCGGGGGGGACGGTGTCTCTTTAGCCGTGACAGGGGTAGGCGTGGTAGGTGATCCAAGCAGAGGAATATTCAAGCTGGGCGGGCGACGCTCCTTCGGCTTAATTTCCTCGACAACTAAGATATTAACGTGATCAGTTAATTGTATATGGATAAGGCTCATTTACGGTTGTGCATACCTTCGGGTTTAGGCACTTCTGGACGAATCATTTGCTGTATGGCCGAAATGTAAAACCGAAGCTGATCTTGGTTCGAATCCTGCAGTAGTGCGTGAACTGTAGCTGTTCGTTCAGCCTCAGCCAACACTTTGTACCCTAGAGAGACATTTAGCACTGAAAAAAGTATTATATCATGTGGTGGTCTCACATTGCTGAATAGCGCCAAGCTCGGCCTTGAACTTGCTGCCAGCGGAAGCTTTGACAACCTCTTGCTATCGCGATACTGAGCAAATTCTTGAGCAGATGGGCTAATAACAGACGTACCAAAGTGGCTTCATACTTGCGGAAGTTCTCGAGCCATAAGCCGAGTCCTTGTGCAGTAGATGGATCGATACCCTGTCCTCCAATGGGAGGGGACATGGGAGCAAGCTCCGCAGCCGAAGTGGGCGCAGCCTTGGGTATTTCGACAGAGGTAGACATAGCTAGTACTCAACGTACTACCTTCAAGGTTAAGATACGTGAGTGATCTTGAGGGTTGTTGGAAAAAAGACTAAAGGCACCCTAGGGGGTTATTATACTTATCTGACCATGTGAGTTCCATCAGGGGATGCAACAGCCACCATCGCAACCAGCCACCCAACGGGTAAAAAAGGATCTCGGTGAAACATTTGATGTACCGTTCGACACCGGTTTATGCCACAGCTCAAGTCAAAACATGCTTCAGTCGTCTGATAGATGCAATTTAAAAAAATTGATAATATTACTAGCCTCGATCTACAATTGTCAAATTATGAAATTTCCTCCACAATACATCAATGGCAAAGCGACTAAAAGTACTATTTTCCGTCCCTACAACCTTCGTGGAATGTCCGACGACTAGGGCATCAAGGAATGGAAGTAAGAACGGCTTCAAAGCCACACCATCCACTGGATTGTATAGTCCATCAAGCAGATTTAGAGCGTCGTGAAAATCGGACAAGTAAAAAATGCACGGAAATGTTCTGTGGAATATAAAGAGCAGGGGACTGTTGTCAACGTCGGTTGATATGAATATTGGAACGTTCAAACGAAGAAGATGCGAGTCAGTGTGAAGGTGGCCCCGACAAAGCCCTCCATTAGGTGGCCATCTTCCGCGGGTGCGTCGTCTCCGCACTTCACCGCTGTCCGACCATTGTTGGTCATCCGATCTTTCCCCTATATAGATATGTGCTAGGGACGTTGCCTCGTCTTGCGTGTACCCAAGAATTTCATGAATGAGACGCCACCACGTTCGGTGTGTGTTGATTTCTGCACTCTTCTTGAATTCGCCGTCACCCACGCGAAGGTGCAGGCCGAGATACGACGGGCCCAATGAGTTTATTATGATATCACAAGATCTGAGAAGATCTGAATTCGAGAAGCTCATACTGTCTCGTATTGCTTCCCGGGTAGCAACATTGACTGGATTCTTGAGTCGTAGTCGTGATGAGCCAAAAAGTGTGCCTACATGAATGAGTCGTTCTGTTGCCCCATCGAGATCAGCAATATATAGGCTCTCCAAAAATTTATGGTGAGCTGGAGAGACATCAGTCAATGTATCCAAGAACCGATAGTGGTAAGGGGAGGTATCCTTGATGAACAGGACATCGGTTTTGGATATATTAAGGTGGTCATAAATCCAAGCCTCGGTCAGATTCCAGCGTGGGAGCAATCGTTGGCTTGCTTTTATGCGCCTTAGATCCATCAGCCACTCCCATGATACTTGGGTGTAACTGAAATAACTCATGCACTCGAGCGGTAGGAGAACATCAGGATGGCAACGAGAGCAATGTCGGAGGCCGATCTTATCTGAGGTAGAAAGATCATGATATAGATCGTCAAATGGCGCATAACGTAGACGCTTGTCGCTGAGATAAATTGGCGGCATGAGCAAAGTTCGATTGAGTAAACGCGCAAGAACAAGGGCATTTTCAAAGGCAATGCGTTGGTTATGAAACCCGCTGTGGGGTAAATATGCTAGAAACCTCTCGTCCGGATCATGCTTTCTCGTATCACCTTGAGCAGAGTCATGTATAGCGCCTTGGGAACGTCGATCAGTCATTGTTTGGTGGCTGAGCTTGCGAGCGTCCCACCTCGTAGAGTAGAGATAATAGGCTATTCCAAAAGAGGATATGGAAGCGAATGTCAATATTACGAGCAGCAGCGCCAAATTGGATGAACGGTGGTTAGTTGACCTATGACGTTTGGCTGCAGCCGGGTAGGCAGTCCTTATGGCAGTATTGTAGGCATACGGGGCTCTCAATCTGTAAGTACCTTTCTCCATGGTGATCGAAGGAGAGTCGCTGGTGCTATACGAGATCGTAGAACTTCTAAACGGTGTCCGATTCATGGCTAGGGAAATTTCTCTAATAAGTACATGGCTGCATATGACTATGAACCTTACCTGAGTGCTGAGTACAATTTGTAGGCTGGATTATTATAATTTCGCGTCAACGCGTGTGGCAGAAGTCTGAGCTACTAGAGACCACGTTTTCCAACGCGTCGCGTATCCGTGAGTCGGTCACGTGTACGTTATTATAACTGAAAATAAAACATGTTTAATTGGCTGTAATGCGTTTTCTGCGTAGATGTCATCTGGCGAGTTCCCGGTATACTATTTACACCCAACAAGTATGCACTATCACCCGGGAATTGAGACCTGGTGCAAGCCTCCCCATTGGGCAGACCCGGATGAAGCGAAATTTCACATTCGCTGCCACCGCACACCAACATACTCGAAATGAGTCTTTCACTCAATTCGCATTTGCGCTAGATATCGCGAGTAGAAAAGAATATCGAACCGTTTTTGTATGCTAACATGTCTTAGGATGGTGTTCTTTTGCAAGGGCCCAAAGTTCTCGACGCCGCCAAGCGCGCGTTGAGTCTTCTTGAAGGTGATAATCCATTTGGAATGTGGGTTAAAAATCTATGGCACCCTTAAATACTTATTTTTTTTTCATACTTAGGACAATACCTTACATTCTTGTTAGTAAGCCAGCACCAACTAGCCTCTCTGGTGACTAAAAGCAACACCTTGAGTAGCTGACGAACGGCGGTGGCGTCAGTGAGGCCGACCGATGTGAAAAGCTTACCCGACAACTCGGGGTAACAGTTACGTCGCGGCCCTTTATCTCTCTTCACGACTGTGATTGACATATGGCAGATCAAGCCTGGCCAGTATATCCAAGCGCACACAGTCCTCAAATCTCTGGTATCAAAATATGCCTATAAACCTGTGCTGGTCCTTGGGGGTAAGTTGGATGCGGTTCGTCGAGTTGCCGAAGAGTAATAAGCGATAATCTTCCCCGATTGTATCTGTAAATTGACCTCTCTTCAGATATGGATATAGAAACGCCTACACGACTACGGATGTTCTGGCTTGGGAGCCATCGTGGGTGGTCTGCCATCTTAGATCATCATCCTTTCCGTTTATCTCATAACGAAGGGTATGGCCGTTCCATAAAGCATCTCCGACAGAACTGCAGGCAGCAAAGGTAAACATTTCAATGACTCAAGCACAGCTCACCAAAGTTCAATCATAGAGTGTTGATTTTTCCCAAGTGCGACTATCTGCGGTCTTTGTGTTCCACGACCCTCGGAACTGGGCTTTGGATGGTGATAAGAATTCCTCGGTCCAACTCAGAAAATACAAACTCTGAATTCCTCCCAATAGTTCAGGTACTTTGTGATATCCTCCAGTCAGATGGTATGATTGGTGGCCCATTCATACCTCTGGAGCGCAGAGCGCAAGAACCAGTGGAAATCATATTTTGTAATCCGGATTTACTGTGGCGGTCTGAGTTTCCAAGACCCCGATTGGGTCAGGGTGCTTTTAGGGAAGCTTTTCAAGGGGTATACAAGGCACGCCAATGGTGCAAGTAGATTTTAGAATGAACAATAACGTGAGTTGATAACAGGCGCTAACTGGATCGACATACCCATATGTCCAATACGGAAAGCCTTCTGCAGCGACATACGACTTCGCGCAAGCTGTTCTGCGTGATCGACACAGAGAAATATATGGAGACGGACGACCACTCGGTAATATGTGAGTGCTATCACTCGCGGTAGCCTTCTCTACTTATATGGTGACGTGCTTCCGCGAAGTTACATGATTGGAGGTGAGTAAAAGCCACGTCTTCGTTCGTTTTATTAATAAAGTGTGCCTTTTTTGAATCAACGTGTAATAGACAACCCAGATTCAGGTGCAGTGCCAAGTATTAATGTCCCTAACAGTAATATCTGACTAGTACTAGATATAGCAGGGGCCAATGCTGCGGGATGGCAGTCAATTCTTGTACACACCGGAGTTTTCGATCCACGACAAGGTCCGCCGTCACACATGCCAACACATATAGCAAAGGATGTCGAAGCTGCCGTGAAATGGGCAATTGAGAGAGAATTAACGAGAGGACTTTAGTGTGGGGCTTACAGATGTTGTATAACTCGTGATCTTTTTCGCGTAACTGTTATTTTCTCCGAGGATGTGATAGCTGTTGATAGACGTTGCCATTTACGATTACGCCGGAGGTGGCGGAGTTGTTGTCCAAACAGTGTCCGTAGGAGGCTGACATCCGCCTTGTAATTATGATGCTTGGCCAGGAGCCTCTATTTACTCTTGACCAGTCCTTTACCTCTGCTTCCATCATGCTCAATACGCAGAGAGTGCCCATACCGCCCACCGAAGACCAACCTCTTGAGTTCAGGAAGAAGGATGGCTCCTTGTCCAAGATGCGCAATCATAGGGGCAACATTCCTATTCTTCCACAAACAAAGCTTTGCCCTCACTGTCCTGCAAAATTCACTCGAACAACACACTTGAACAGACACTTGCGTACCCGTAAGCATCACCAGTATCTTCGCATCACAGGTACAATGTTCTTACTTTGTTCAATCTCAAGACACAAATGAGAGACTACACCGCTGTGATGTAAGTCAAGGATAGTTATCACATTTTGACGAACAGGTGGTTGAATCAACTTCAATTAGACCTGCGACTCCCAATTCACCCGCAGCGACCTTCTTACTCGACACAAGAAGAGTTGTAGTGATCCGTAAGCGCCATCGATCTATGAGGTTCGATCACTAACGGAAGCAAATTATCCATATCCTATAGCTCGAGTCGAACCCGGCGAAAGTCTTGCGCTTCCTGTATGGAATCAAAAATTAAATGTGACCGACAGTTTCCTTGTTCTAAATGCGCCGCGAAGGGCAAGCAATGTGTCTTCAACTCTAGTCGGAGAACATCAGCGGCGAGTTTGCCAGTTGTACATCAGCGGAAAGAGACTTTAGCCTCGATATACACCGACACATCCTCCGAGTCATCTACCTCCCCATCCACACTGTTTGTCCCAACCCCTGAAGCAGCTACACCATCGTACAATACACCCGCTTTTCAGATCAAGGAAGCAGATGGACTACCACAGACCACCACCGATGAAACAACTTCCCATCACGATTCTCTGGGCCGAATAGACCTGCTAAGCTCGAGTGTCTCCATGCCGTCCTTCTCCAAAACAGACCCGTTCGTCCTGGATACATTTCCTTCGAGCGCTTCAGCTGTAGAGTTGTATTCCTCCAACATGGCTAATGCAAGTCAAGAACGGGCCAGCGACAGCGACGATCGTCTTATTCCTATCAACAGCCACCTCTCTTCAGCCTATACCAATGACATGTTTGAACCCTTCTTCAGCAGTATATTTTCGCCTTCACCGTCTTTACCCCTCTCCGAAGACTTCAGCTGGACCGGCCTATCCTCAAATCCGTCTGAAACATTGTCTTTCCTTCCCTCTGCAACGATTACGAATATGCCCGCTATCGAAGCGAATAATGGGCATGCCTTTGATAACGGCCGAGTGAGGTCACATTTCGTTTCCTCTCCAGCAAGGCTTGCAGTTAGCGATGTTCGGCATTCTTCCTTTCTTGATACGGACCCACCGGAGCAAGAGTTACAACACTATCGTGGGTAGAGAACTCGTTTTTGGTTTTACTCCGAACTTACCTTACCGCAGTCTATCTATTCTTTTCTGCTTTTCTTTCCCAAGTTCCTGTAGTACATGCTACCGCATTCAATTCAGATCAGAGACCACCAGTGCTTTTGGGCGCAATGCAGGCGTGTGGTGCACTCTTCGTCAAAACACGCAAGGCGTCGATATTCATAAATAGGACTCTAGCATCCGCTCGTGAAGCCCTTGTCCAAGAATTCGTGAGCATACCTCAGTCCGCATGATGTACTCACCTCTTACGCTAGCCCAAGGCAAAAAATCCAACAGATTCTTCCGATCAAATTCATTTGATTCTCGCCGTTGTTCTGCTTCAGACTATTGGATTATTTCATCAGCAACCGGACCAACGAGCGTCATCCAGTATTTATCACGGAATGCTTGTTATGGTATGCTCCATTCGTTCTGAGCTAATATCAAGTCTCCTCATCTTGAAGTAGATGATTCGTAGGACGGGCATGATTACGAAGAATGCTAGCTGGGAGCCTAGGAATCTTGCAGACGCCCCGCTCGAGGTCATCTGGCAAGAATGGATAGCACATGAAATGACGAAGCGGTGTGCAAAACTCATTCTTGCTTGCTGATGATTACTTAACCGCAAGATTTTTTAGCGCGATCTGGTGGTCATATTTGCACGATTGTTGTCATAATATCTATTTTGCCTTGCCGTCATCTTATCACCCGAGTGAGATCGAACTGAACTTGCCATGCGAGGACAGCCTTTGGCGTGCCACCACCTCCGCTGATTGGCTGGCAGCACTCCAAACGTCCTCACCTTATGGATCCATCAAGTCCCGTCTTATCGGCTTCAATATGCTGCAAAGCCTGGGAGCATTAACGGAGACGCGTGTTATGGAGGCACACATTCCCTTAAACCCCTTCGCCCACTTCGTACTAATTCACGCGATTTTACGCCATCTATTTGTGACTTGTGTAGAAGGTCGTTTGCCTAGAGGTCCTGTGATCGCGACTGTCGACACAAATGACGCGGTCAACCAAGAAATATATCGGCTTCAATATGCTCTACATAATTGGCTCCAAAACTGGCTGAATTCACCAGATCTGCCCAAAGTGGCCAATGTAAACGAGGAGCCACCTTTCATCTATAACGGTGGGTTGTGATTTGATAAACTTTGATGATCATGCTCACCTTGCAATACGTTTTGCTTTAGCGCTTCCTTTCTACTGGTTAGGTCAAGTATCTCTGTTAGCTTTCCAGGAGGCTTTGCCTCCTTTCGAACAGGATTCACCGAATAACCTCAAAGTGGAGGTCCGGTTCCGGCTCGTCAAACAATGGTTAAGGCATATTCGAGGATTTCTCAAGAAGGGAGACCAGACGCCTACGCTATTCTGGGATGAATTGATGAAGATACGCCTGCAGACATGGCAACAGGAAGTAATAGGGGGAGAAGACGATGACCAGGATGGACTACTAGGATTTTTCCCGGAGCATTAGACATATAAGTAGTGGGTTGGAGTGGGTCGGATTCAGGGGTCAACTTATGTTGAAGTGGGTCCCGATTTTTAGTGATTTACTGCGATGTAGGCCATAAGTAATGTAATTATTATTGTTTCTCACGGAATAAATGCTTCCGTCTCCAGCCACAGCCAAATTTCGCCAACGGCATCGTAAACTCAAGCCACTTGATTTCTTGCTCAGTCGTTCACGTATAACGAACTTGGCTTTCTTTCTTCTAAGCTTTATCACAATTATATCCCTCTTTTACAACGCTCGCTACTTATCTTGTCCTTCTCTGGAATACAGTAGCTCGTCCCAACTACTATCCACCATTTCTCGAGATGCGGAAACCGAGTCGTTAAACCACCTCATAATCGTCCCTGGTCATGCTATATGGAATGGCACGGATCCTGAACTAAGGCTGCACGAGGACCAATGGGTTCTGCAACCATATCAAAGCGGCGGAGATCGTGTTTCTGCCTTTTTCGCCCACATATTTCGGGGGTATTTTAACCATCTCATTGAACCTCAACATTGACACTAATACTAACACAGAGCAGAACTCGCTAGAGCTGATGAAAATTCACTTCTTATTTTCAGTGGGTGAGCTCTCTGTAACTCGTCATCCCCCTTTCGTTCGAACACACCGACTCCAACCCAAGCGGCCAGACTCGATTAACATCGACGACTACGGAAGCAGAATCATACATGCGCTTGGCTTTAGCTACCGACGTCTTCCATACCTTAGGTTCGCCGCACCCGCTCTTCAAACGGGCCACGACAGAAGATCACGCACTCGACTCATATCAAAATTTCCTTTTTTCGATTGCCCGGTTCCATGAGTTTACCGGGAAATATCCATCCAAAATTACAATCGTCGGATACGAGTTCAAACGCGCACGATTTACAGAGCTGCATCGTGCAGCCCTTCGCTGGCCAAGCAATAAATTCCATTATATCGGTGTGGACCCTAGCAGTGATCATTCTGCAGTTGCAGAAGAGGGAGAGGTATATGTTCCGTCCCAGGCATCTCGTTCCCCATCACTAACGACCATCAGAAAAACAACGGCTATATCCCTTTCACAAAAGATTTGTACGGATGTCGTTCT